>LZPO01098198.1:0-13407 GCA_001675575.1 Neotoma lepida
TTTTGAGTAAAAGTATTTTATTATTTGAGACACCAGTAATGCTGAAGGTGTTCTTTGAACCATTATCCTCATTACAGTAGTTAGAAAAAGACACAAAATGAGGAAGTGGCTGTTGATCGCCACAGGGACTAAAATGAGCTGCTTTTAGGGTTGGAGAGACTTAGTAGAAGGCCACAGGATAGCCCCGGCCCTGCACACAGCTCTGTGGCTTTAAGACGGAGGGGAAAAGAGCAGATGGCATCTCTTTTTTTTTGTTTGTTTTTTTGTTTTTTTGTTTTTTTTGAGACAGGGTTTCTCTGTGTAGCTTTGGCGGCGCCTTTCCTGGAACTCACTTGGTAGCCCAGGCTGGCCTCGAACTCACAGAGATTCTGCCTGCCTCTGCCTCCCNAGTGCTGGGATTACAGGCGTGCGCCACCACTGCCCGGCCAGATGGCATCTCTTGGTGGTGTGACACTGTGCTTTCAGATCATCAACAGCCAGGTGTTTGTAGTGCACATTGCTGTTGTGCAACACAAGGCAATGGAGCTGGTAGAAGATGGAGATGTGTCTTACTCCTCCATCCTTGTGCTCTTAGTGTGATGCTCAGGATGTGGAACGTGACTGTTGTTTGTAGAACCAACTATGCCAATGATAAGATGTTGACTAATAAGGGAATTGAGTCCTTTTCTGCAGATTTTCCTTCCTAATGTCCGTTTCTCATTCTTTTACTGGATAAAGAAGGTGTTTTCTAATAGTCTAAGCATATCAAACCTTTTTTTGGGGGGGGCATGAATTTAATTTCCTGTACACATTGTTTTATTAAATCAAGCATTTCAATCCAGACCTGTAGCACCACCATTTGGGAGGCTGAGACCAGGAATTTGGGAGGCTGAGGCCAGGAAGATCACCTTGAGTTGGGGTCTAACCTGGGTTACAGAGTGAGGTCTGATGTCAAGCTTCTTAATAAAAATCATCAAGTGGGGTTTGCCAGGTGCCTCAGTGGGAAAAGGTGCTTGTGATATGATGATATAACCCTGATGACCTGGATTTAATCATCTAGACCTCATAAATGTGCAAGGATAGAGTACACAGCACAAGAAATCCTTTGACCATCATTGGGGCACCCCCCCCCAAAAAAAAACAAACAAAACCCACTCTGCTCCACAGGTGCACACACACAAAAATTAATAGAATAAACTAAAAGTCTTAAAATGGTGTTTTACCTCCAGTTCTCACCTCCTTTTTCTTACCATGACTTTTAACACCCTTGCAGGGTTTTGGTTTTGGTTTTGGTTTTTTGTTTTTTTTTCTAGACAGGTTTCTCTGTGTAGCTTTGGATATTTTCCTGGAACTCACAGAGATCCTCCTGCCTCTGCCTTCCGAGTGCTGGAATCAAAGATGTGTGCTACCACCACCCGACCTACAGTTCTTACTGAGTGCTTTATATTTAATACATTTATCTTAATTGTATTGAAGCTTATTGCCTCAAAAGCTGAGTTAACTGGTCTTTCCCAATATGTCCCAACATTATGTCTGTGTCCTTGAACTCCATCGATTATGATGTACTCACCTGTTTAACTCCACTAAGAGTTTTCTGTAGTTTTCTTTAATTCTGTGTCATAAGTTTTGTCATGTGCTTTGGGACATTTCACATGGGCCTTCTTGACAACTACTTAGGATTTGCTGATGGTGACAGTACTGTGGCATGTTTCAGAAGGCAGAAACACATATAGATATAGGCTTGAAAAATTCCCTGTATACTATGTAGGGTACTAATTTAATGAAGTATATGTTAGATATTTTAAATAGATGGCAATTTTTGGAGGCATCCTCTTGGCAGCTGCTTTAATCAAAGTTTGACCTGGTGTTAAAGTAGCAGGCTGTGAGTTCTTTTGCTTCCTCCCCTCTTCCTTCCCACACTGTTTTCCTCCTTTGTGGGATTGAACCCCGCATCTTGCCAGGCAAGCAGTCTACCACTGACCTACATTCAAATCCTTGGTGGTTGTTTGCTTGTTTGTTTGAGACTGGGCCTCAACAACCCAGGCTAGCCTCAAAGTTGCTATGTTACCCAGGCTCACCATACTCTTGCTTCAGCCTGCTGAGTTTTGTAAGTGTGTGCCCATCATACCCA
Organism: Neotoma lepida; assembly: GCA_001675575.1. NCBI lineage: Eukaryota > Metazoa > Chordata > Mammalia > Rodentia > Cricetidae > Neotoma > Neotoma lepida. The sequence goes on from LZPO01098198.1 coordinate 2,111, forward strand.
GCTGGAAATAGGTTCTTGATTTGAGTTAAACAAAGACCATGTTGATTCTGCTGTGCTTAAAGTTTACCTGAAGCTTGTGGAGTAGAGGTTTCTGGTCCTCACACCTCTGTACCCTACAAACCAGTATCTTCTCGGGTCTTCCCAGTTTGCCTGTGTAATGTAAAAAGAATGGACTTACAGAAGTACTGCAGAGCAAGTTCCAGGACAGCCAGAGCTATACAGGGAAATCTGTCTTGAAAAACAAAAACAAAACAAACAAAAAACAACAACAGAAGTTCAAGCAGCCATATGTGGCTGAGACAGGATGATTAGGAATTTCAAATTGGCCTGAGCTACGTCATGAGTTGGAGATCAACCTCAACCTCATGGTGAGTGTGTCTCGACAACAGCAATAGTGGAGCTGTTTCATCCAGCTTCCTTAAATGTTAACTCTTCTGTGGTCATTGTACAGCAACCCAGAGCCCAAATTCAATATTAATAAACTACTAGTATGTCATTTGCACATCTATGAAAATGTCCCCTATTTCCTCACTAGCATCACTTTCCTGGTCCTGGACTTGGTCTGGAGTTACATGCTCCCTTTAGTTACTGTCTCCCTCATCTCATTGCCTCCAGTCTTGGTCCAGCCTTCTGCCTTCCTTAGTGTTCCATGACCTTGGTATTTGAGCAATGTACTGGCCAGTTATCTTACAGAACCTCTTTCTGTTTGTCATCACACCTGACTTCCATCTTTTCTTAATATAGCTGTAAGTTTTAAATTACTTACATGGCTCACATATTGTATTAGTTTTCTTTCCTATTGTGGTGATAAAATACTCTGATAAATACAACTTAAAGGAGAAAGGATTTATTTGACTCACAGATCCATGTTGAAGACCATTGTTTCAGGGAAGTCAAGGCAGCAGACACTTAAAGCAGCTAGTCACAGGCACAGCCAAAAGCAGAGAGAGAAAGGATGCTGCATGTTCGTGCTCAGCTGATTTTCTCCCACTGTTCACTTAAAAAATTTTGAGATTATAATACAATTGCAACATTTCTTCCTTCCATTTCCTCCCATCAAACCTTCCCATAGACCCCTCCTTGTTCTCTTTCAAATGCATAGCCTCTTTTTCCATTAATTGTTATTGCATGTATATATGTGTATTATATATCATATGTATTCCTAAATAGAACCTGTTCAGTCTGCATAATGTTACTTGTATGTGTGTTTTCCAGGCTGACCATTTGGTCTTGGATAGCCAGTTGGTGTGCTTGTCCCTGGGGAAGACTGTTTTCTCCTGTTCCTAGCATTCTCCAAGTTGTCTGTAGTTCTTTGTTTAGGGTTGAGGCCTCATAAGCTTCTCGTCTTCCACTTTGGCACGTTCATTGGTGGTAGTCTTGTTCAGCTCACATTTGGGCAGTCATGTTGGTAAGACTTAATAGGTGTGGCTTCTGACATTACTAGGAGACACAATTTCACATCGAGCTCCTTCATCCTCTGGCTCTTAAGATCTTTTTAGCCCCCAGTTCTGCAATGTTCCCTGAACCTTTAGATGCAAGAGTATTTTGTAGATGGATCCATTGCGACTGGAATCCACAACTCTGCATTTTTATTGGTTGTAGTTTTGTGTAGTGGTCTCCATCTTTTGCAAGGAAATATTCCCTAAGCCAGGTACCAGGCCCAAGGAATGGTGCTACCCACAGTGCCTTCCTATATTAGTTACTGAAGTGAGTGCAATCCCACATGTGCCATTTTCTGTGGTCATTCTTCTGGGTGATTCTAGGTTGTATCAGATAGACAATTTAACCATAAATTTTCTATTGCAAAACTATGTTGTAGATTGTAGACCTAATGAAAAAAAAACTGAGAGTCAATTGAAATTTATTTCATATACTGTTGTGGTTTTTTTCCATTTGAATGCATACATTCTATGTATTTTCTGGTTGTATGATTTTTATTTTAGTAATAATAAGCATTTATATTTTCTGCTGTCTGTAATATTGTTACTTTTCTATATTCTGGCCACAACACATTTCAGAAATGACACTGTGGTCTCCTACTTCAGTTTCCTGTTTTTCTTATCCTCCATCATCGTCCTGGCTTTCCTTACATCTTCATGTACTTCTTTTTCTTGNTTTTATTTGTTTGTTCATTTAACCCAATATAGTGCATTTTCCTAGGTACTGTTTGATCCATGAGGTAGATCTATGAACAAAACTGCCGGCAACCTCAATCTTACTTTAGCTTTTATTCAGTTGACAATGAGGTAAAGAGACAATACACAATGAACATAAATAGACATGAGTTACATTGAAGGCTTGGAGATTCATCTTTCTGTTCTCCGTCTGATACTGCTGTGGATCTTTAGATGATCACCTAGAGACAACTCCAGGACCTTCAACTTCAATCCCTTCCCAGCTGAAGCCACATGGAATAACACACAGTAACAGTCTCTGCCCCCCACCACTTCTATGAGAGTGTTGTAGACTGTTTAGGTAAACTCAAATTTGAAGTATTGAAATAAAATTAATAGAAAAGGTTTGAGAGGCTTAATAGAAGTAAATAAATCTTTGAGAAGAAATAACCAGCACACTTTTAAAAATGCTTTTGCATTTTGGCTAATTTTTGGCCAGAGCAAGCAATTATCATAAGCACTCTACTTTGTTTACAAATCATAGTTAACACCACAGAAATATTGTGGCTACAGAAACATGGTGCATTTCTGTGTAATGATTTTATGGAAGAGGATTGAGGGATTATAAATATTCATGTACATTAAGTTAATTTTGTTACTTTGTTAATACCATTTCATTATTTTTCCTTGAGAGAAATGAGTTAAAGATAATACACAATAGGATTATTGTAGAGTCAGGAAGTTATAAGTGGTTATTTTTATTTGTAATACAGTTTGAGAATTTCAATAAACTACATTTNAAAAAAAAGACAAATAAAAGTAAGTGAAGTATAAAATGTGGAANGTGTAGTGTTTCATAATCACAAAACTGAGGAGAGTCCAGTGCTGTTTGTGAAGTATGTAGAAGAAAGTTCCATTTCTTACTAGATAACCTTACAGTGGGATTTAAATTCCCATCAAGTGTCACTGCTCCTCACTGTAGGCAGTTCTGAACTCTAAAGTGTTTTCAACAAAAGTATGTCAGCCACCTGTGCAATTGAAAATGCTCTAATTGCTATCTCATGGAAAACTGTAGAATACAGAATGAATTGACTTTAATCAGATATTTGAATTAGCTTGATACTTCCAAAATATAACCATTGAAACCCTTAGTCATTATTCAGTCTTACATATTTTATATCTCTTGGTTTCCTCCAAAATCTTTCAACTCCAGCATGCTTTGTTCTTAAGCACACCTCNGAGGTCCATCTGCTCTTGCAGTGCTCAGCCCCCACCTGTGGCTGGAGCCAGAGGGCGGCACTGGCTAATGCTTCTTACAGCAAGTCTTGCCATTGAGACTTTGCTTTGGCTTTTTCACTCATTCCTCATTTTTAACATCACCAAAGCTTTCCTCTCANTTTCTCGTTGCTACTTATCCTATTTTGATATTTATGGCTAAAGTTTTATAGGTGTTCTCCTGGAATCACTNAAATGACACCCCTGCCCCTGCAAAATAAAAAGAAAATAAAAAGTAAAAGGATATTGGAGTGCTTTCTGGAAAATTAAGAGATTGATTCTTACCCAGGCTCTGCTTCTGGTACAGCCTTACGACAGGTTTGATAGCCTTTCTGGTCTTTTGGTGAAAATGAAATAAAATCTTTTTGTGTTTATTAACTAGGTAGTATTGATTTTTTAAAATTGTACTTTNTAAAATTCACACACATTGGCTAATTAGCACAGAGTATTAGATAACAGTATTAAAAACAGAATGTGGTGGATGGTTTTAGTAAACATGATGACAGATTGTAAAGAGAGAGTGCTTACACACACATGCACAAGCACAGGTATCCTATTTCACATCAAGCCTGCCTTTGACCTTGACAGCCTCTTGGCTCCACTTCCCAAGTGCTGAGATGACAGGCGTGTGCCTGAAACCTTGACTTATTGATGGTGAGAAGTGATCACTTCTGCCTTTTCCAAGGAGATAGGTTTAAAATGTCATTCTGATTTCCACCCTGGGCTAGAGGAGCATTACCATTCTGTTTTAAAATACTGAATATTAGCTCTCTAAATTAGCTTCATATAGAAGATATTTAATAAGAAATTAATAAGAAAGATTTAATAAAGGTCACTTGCTCTTAATTATGCTTGCAGAGCCCCAAGTGTTTTATAAAATAGAAAAATGATAAACTTAACAAAGTTTATTTAATCAGATTATTGTCATTAAAATTGTAAGAATTGTTTATAGCATGAAAAAAAGTAAGAATTAGCACAGTTGAAAATTACCACATGTATCACGTCTTAACATTTATCACGTTTACTCTGAATGATTTTAAGAGAAACATGGAAGCATGATTGAGGCACCCGCTGTCTCTCCTCTACCTCCTGCCACCCCACCCGCCTTAGGTTCGCTGTAGCCCGTAATGTCTCCTTCCGTCTGTCTACTTTTTCTGCCTTATTTTTAGTGGTGTGTTAGAATTCCATTTTATTTCCAATTTTGCCTTGTTAGCAATACTCCTCATATTCTTCTTTTTCATTTCCTTCCTTCTTGCTTGCCTTCTTGCTTTCTTTCCTGCCTTCTTCATTTTCTTCCTTCTACCTCCCTGTCTCTCTAGCAAATCTTAGTATGGAAGGGTAGCATCAGACTCATGATCCTTGTGCCTCAGTCTCTAAATGCCAGTGTTACGAGGTGTGCCATCTTTCACTGTTCCCATACTTAGGAAAGTATGCTCATATTTACAGTAGCTGTTTCCATGTCCTTTTGTGGTTCCATCATCTCTCATGCTATTACTACTGATTGCTTATAACCAGAAGAAAAATCGTAGTCAATATTTCCTTTCTTGTTTACATGCCTGGTATTTCTGGGGGTGCCAGACATTTTGGATTATGCATTGTTGATCCCTGAGTTTGCTGTGCTCCTTTATTCTTTTTTCTGCTTCATTCTGCCATATAGTTAATATCTTTGAAAGCAATTTGATTGTCTTAATAAGAGTTCAGAGTAGGATTTATTTTAACAGAATTTTTTTTATCATTCTGGTAGTATCCTTGTACAAACTCAGTTTGAAGACCCATGCCAATCTTTCCTTTTGCTCGTGAGGACATTAACTGTTCTTACTCCTGTGTGGTGTTGTGTAAGTTTAACCTACTGCTTTCTCCCATTTCTTTTCTCACCTTGTGGTTGATTGTTGTCCTGCGCATGCTCAGACCAGTGTTCTGCTGGAGAGCAGTGGGGAATACTTGCTGTCTCTCAGCCCTGTCTGAGGACTTCATGCTGTGAATGCTAGCTCTTTAACCTCCCAGCTCTGTAGGTGAGCTGGGGTATTGGGCTCTATTTAGTCTCCTTTCTGCATTGGCAGATGTCTCCAGGTCAGATGGGAACTCACTGGCTCCCTTGACTGTTTCCCTCAGTTGATGTTGCGCATTGCAGAATACACCCTGTCTGTGGATTGTGAAGCCATACAGGTCATCAGTTTTCCTCATTTTCAGTTTTAAGATAATTTTATATAACTTTTAATGCACTGTGTGAGGCAGTGGGAAGGCCTGCTACAATATTTCTTTTTAGTTGAATTTTGTGTTGTCATTAATGTGACTCAAGCCAACAATTTGCTCAAGCCAGCAGGATTTCAGAGGTGCAATATTTGTCACTATGGACGTTTGTTGGTTATCCTTTAGGATGACCCTATCTTTCCTATCTCACAGAAGGTTTATTTATCAGTAATTTCCTCTGCAGAAGCAGGTAGGTTAGAAGGTGTGATTCTGATTTGTAGAGCAGTGCCATGGTCAAGCTACAGCTGATGCCAACTGGAAGGCAGCATAAATATTTTGCTGGTTGGGGAATCCTTTGATAGACTAGACAAGCATAGAAACATAACTTCTCAGTTCCTTTTTTATACACATATTATTAGAGACATAGGTAGTTGATAGTTATTGTGTGTGGTGATCTATGAGTTAGACTTACTTACAAGGAGAATGCATCATTTATATAAAACACCATGGTACAGTCAATAGGCAGGGGAAACTCACCAAATTGTGACTGCACTTGGCTTGATCCAAAACATAAACTCCTTTTCTAACAAAGCACTTAGCAACTTGGGATGCCCACCAGCCTTGAACTGTATGCACATCCCTCTCCAAAGGTAGTCATGGGTCACACTGACCTATTATTGCCTAGCAATTTTTAGTCACTTTGCCTGTCTTGCCATACACATGCTGAAGCATACTCTGGAAGAGGTGGCATTGCATTGATCCAGTCTGGACTGGTTTGGGGTGCTTGTGCAGTAAGACAAGCTAGTTCATCCAAGCAAACTTTCAGGGAAAATTCTTTAATTGCCAACTAATGCNTATGCATAATTGGACATGCATATGATTAAAGTCAGATACAACATGGGAAATCATGTAGTAGGAACAAAGGCTTACCTTACCCAAGCCTGTCATTCAAAATATCACACCTCTACCCTAAGCAGCCAACTCCTCCTCCTGGACCCACAAACAGAAGCCTGGGGCAGTGACTAGGGGCTCTTGAATAAATCTTACTTGGAGCCTGCAGCTTTCTTCTAGGGTACTTCACTTTCTCTTTGCTGCTGGAAGTTGTTTGTGTGAGTTTCTATAGTTCATTGAATAAGAAGCCAAGAACTCAGAAACACCCAGACTGGAGACCACTTATAATAATGGCAATGGCCAGGTGTGGTATATGCACCTATAATCTCAGTATTCAGGAGGCTTAGGATAGAGAATGCTAAGTTTGTGGGCAGCCTGAGCTGCATATTTAGACTCTGTTCCCAAATTAAAGATTTGGAGACATAGCATAGGCTAGGCTAGTCTTACGATGATGCTATCTTTAAGTATTTAGTCTCCCCTGCCCCCATCTAAAATAAAGACACAAAACTTTTGAATGTCAACACAGGGTCTGAAATGTCTAATCTGTTCTTAAATGAATGGGCTGAACAGGAGTGCACCTGTCCATGTCGTTACTCATGACCCTTCAGATGCTTAAGCAACAGTCATATTTACTTGTGAACTTCCCAAGGTAAATTTTTACAAAGGAGCTCATAAAACCTACTATGCGCAGCAATCCATATAGCAGGAAGAAGCAAGATCAGGTAACTTAATGTGTGGTATATAAATAGAACAAATGCCATGTGGTTTTCTAGGAGGAAGTTTAGAATGCAATGGTGAGGAAGCAAAGAGGGGTAGGAAAAGGCAGAAAGACAGGAGAGGAGAACATCTGAGAGATGGGGAAGGAAGCGAAATGGAGCAGATTTTGAGATGATAGGCTTAACTTTAAATTGATGTAGGGTTCTTGGCCATCCAGTGCACATGGAAAGTATAGGTATTGTTGTGGCATTAAATGTCATTATACTTTATTGCCCTTTTACCATTGATTCACCTAATCATTGTTTATAGTTATAGCTTCTGAGATGTATGTATTTACCTTATATATTTGAGTGTATGGATGCATGTGTGTTTGGGGTGCACATACATGTGGAGGAGAGACTTGGGAGTCAACATTTTCCTCTCTCATTTTCCACCTCTTATTCCTTTGAGGCAGTGTCTCCTTAGACATGGAGCCTATGTTTCTAGCCCAGGTCAGAAGCCAGCAAGTCCTGGAAATGCCCCTGTCTCCTCTCCTCCAGATCTGGGATTCTAGCAAGTTTGGCATGCTNGCTTGTTATATGGGTGCAGGGATCTGAACCNCAGCCCTCAGGGTTGTGTAGCAAGTGCTGTTAACCACCAAGCCATCTCCAGCTTCTGCAGTTACATTTCTGCAGTCTTTGTTTTCGAAGTTTTTCTAACAGTACAGTAATTGAAATAGCTTATTATTATGGAAATTTTCCAAAATGATAAAGCGAGGTCTTTTAGAGATTCTCACTTTCTAAGCAGAGGAAATTGATCTGCATCCATATTTTAACTTTTTACAGTGGAACTCATACAGAAAGAAGCCTAATCTTTTGCAATTGAGTTTGGCAAAAATTTTTTTTCCAATTGGATTTTCTTTGTTGCAAAAATATTTTATTGAGGATGTTATCTTTCTTTTATTAACCCTTTGTGACTTACTTGTTTTCCATCCTTTGTCACCTCAGTTTACTGTGGAGCAGAATGGGATCCAGCTGTTGACAATCTCCACTTGGGAAGAGGTGGCTTGTATTGGAAGTGTAGCCTCATGAGTTCTTGCTTGGGGAAGATAACCGTGGGTTCTGATGGCTAAATTTTTGTAGAGTGNATTCTCCTGAAAAGTGCATCTCATCCCTTCTTAATATCAGAATATTTACCAAAATGAGCATTCTTCAAGGTTGTTAAGACCTCTCAATGAGCCTGATGAACTTTAGCATGTCAGGTAGATACAACAATTTTGGGCAAATGAATGGAACTTGGGTGGTAGAACAGGTTAGGAAAAAGTAAAACATTTTTTTGGAAAAGAATGCTAGTTTCTGTCTCCTGCCATTTTATTGTTTTGTTCATATTTATTTTTACAGGCATGGGAGTTGCTAGTGATGCCTTTGTTTCTCTTATCTTAGTTGTTCACACTTCTCTTTTTCATTTTATGTGCTTATTTTTCAAGGTTGAAGTTCCAGTGCAGCTGGAGTTGTCTCTTTGGGGCTGGTATTGTAGTCTCTCAGGCCAGCCCTGCTCCTCCCGAAGAAGTGAACAGAAAGCTCCCTATGTATTTGCCACTGTTCCCTGATAGTGCCTGCATGATAGGCAGTCTTAGAACACAGAAACTTCATGGTGGATCTGTATCAATTATGGGACACACATTAGGCAAGGACAAATAAAGACATGAGAACTTGAAGTCCTGAAGGAATTAAACTGTTCAGGCAAGCATGGCAGTCTGTAAGTGTNGCCGATTAGTTGTGCAGACATAAACATGTCTGTACCTCAATGCAAGTCCAGTTTTGGTGATTGCAGCCCCAGCTTCCCCATCATGTTCATGCACAAGCTTAGTCTGGCAGGGACTGCTCACATTATGCATAATCATGAGACTTCAGGGAACACCAAACATAAGTAAGACTGGGGATTCTGCCTCACTTTACTTTGTGTAATGACTTCTTAATGGTAAAAATTTGAGTAATCACTTATTTCTAGAAATAATGTCTCAAAGAAAACCTTACAAAGTCTGAACCTTGTTGATTCATAGCAGGTCTTTGACATGCTTTTGGACTGATCTGGCAGGGCAGGACCATCAAGGCCAGGGCTTAACATTGTACTTGCTCTCCTCTGACCTGAGTACTGTAGCAGCCTCTATTGTAGGGACATAGAGACTGCTGCTTCTGTGGTCGTGATTTAATATCACAGCTGCTTCCTTTCTGTTTGATATAATTTGAAGTTGCAGCCCCCCAGAAGCTATTGGTCCCCAACCTTTGCAGTTTGANGAACAGACTACTGTTTGCTCCAGTGGATGTTATTTCTATTCNGTCCAGGGTGATTTCCCCCTCTGTATTCACCCAGCAACAGAGAGGGCACCGTTCCAGGAACTTGCTCTTTCTACATAAGGTGTACATGGAACCATTTGGATGGAAAATTTGTAAATTAAAATTCTGTTCATTTTAAAATATTCACATTGTGTTGCTCAAATGCCAGTAACTGGAAAATCACTGTTAATGTCCTGTTTTTATAACCTCTTTTGGAATGTTTTAAAATGTGTTTATGTTGTTACTTAGCCATCTTTCTTCCTGGAGCTTTCCTGTTTTTTAAATTGTAGTTTTTAAAGCAGGTTGTATGAATCTGGGCCTGATGGTTCACTTCTGTTATCTGTGGGGCTGAGACACGATGCTAACCATAACTTTGCAGATGGCCTCTGCTACAGAGTGAGTTCCAGGCCAGGCTATGCTACATGAAACCCTGTCTTTTAAAAGGGCCAGACATAAGTGCAATGTCTGATGGCACACAGAATTTTAAAATCAAGATTGCACCATCAATTGGAATACTTTTAATAGTTTCTTTTTATTTTTTGACAGTTTCATGCATGTATGTAAGATAGCTTGATCATACTAGTAAGAAATAGATTGATAGTTCTATTTTCAGACTTACTGACAAGCAGGGCTTCTCTTCCATAGCTGGGCTGACCCCAGTTTGTCTCACAACTCAAAGTTAGAAAGTTACAGGTGATCTACTTCATGGTTGAGCCAAGAATTGGAGAAAAAGAGCAGTTTCAAGCTCCAGATTGTTCACTGAGGGAGGGGTTTTGCCCTTGGCTAATGAGATGGGGAGTTTGGGAGGGGTGCAAGTTCTGGCCTATAAGAGAAGAGCAGGGGATTTTAAAACTACTGTCTGGCACCAGATCCACATGGCAGCCATTTTGCCTTTTATCAATGTTATGTACCTTTCTGCAGAACTGTATATAAAAGATGCTTCATTTCCACTGGCTCTTGAATTTATTGTCATATTTCCAACCATATTCATCCCACTCCCTTCGTTCTCCCCTAGACAAGTGACAACGCATCCTCCTCCTACCTCCATGTCCCCATGTCCTCTCCTCCTTTAAGTGTGTAATCTAGTGAGTCGAGCTGGGTTGGACTGAAATGATGCTTGACCTTGACTTAGGCAGGGATTGTGCAGGTAACTGCAGCTATGGTGAGTTCTTGAGCATAAAGGCTAGGTCATGTCCACACGAAAGCATCTCCCAGCACTCCTCTTACACTCTTCTTGACCCTTCCTTCCTTACCCCCAAGCCTTGGGGGGTGGGGTGGGGTATTGATATCATACATTTTAAATAGAAAAACATTTAAATTAATTTAGACATAATGTACATAAAATTGTAAAGCTTGCCAGATTTATTTCTTTGGAGGATAAAGGCTTATTCTTTCTGGAACCTGTGTATTCAAACTGGAGAACCTGTAAGATATTCCTAACATTACTGATTTTTTGTTGATTTTTGTTTTTGTTTTTGAGACTAGGTCTTACTGTGTAGCCTTATCTGGCCTGGAATTCACTCTCTAAATCAGCCTGGCATCCAACTAAGAGATCTGCCTGCCTCTCTCTTCTGATTACAGGTGTGCACCACCACACCCAGCTATAGTACTGATTTTAATACTAAACATTCCCAGTTTTCTTCTTCTCTTTCTTTCTTTCTTTCTTTCTTTCTTTCTTTCTTTCTTTCTTTCTTTCTTTCCTTTCTTTCTTTCTTTCTTTCTTTCTTTCTTTCTTTCTTTCTTTCTTTCTTTCTTTCTTTCTTTCTTTCTTTCTTTCTTTCTTTCTTTCTTTCTT
>LZPO01098199.1:0-18465 GCA_001675575.1 Neotoma lepida
TGTAGTTAACGTCCAGAGTTAGTGTAATTTTCCCTCCATTCAAGTTGATGTTGGCTATGGGCTTCCTGTAAACCACCCTTATTATTTTGACATTTATCCCTTGTGTCCCTAATCTCCACAGGAATTTTATCATGAAGGGATATTAGATTTTTTTCGAAGGCCTTTTCTGCATCTAATGAGATGATTATGTGGCTTTTGTATTTCAGTTTGTTTATATGCTGGTTTACTTATCAACTTACATATGCTGAACCATATCTGCCTCCCTGGGATGAAGCCTACTTAATGATGGTGGATGATCTTTTTGATGTGTTCTTGAGTTTAGTTTACAAGTATTTTATTGAAGACATTTGCATCTATGTTCATGAGGGAAATTGGTTTGTAATTCTCTTTCTTTGGTCTTTATCTGGCTTTCATGTAAGGGTAACTATGACCCTGTAAATTGAATTGATTAATGTTCCTTCTGTTTCCATTTCGTGAAATAATTTGAGGAGTATTGGCATTAACATTTCTTTGAAAGTCTGGTAGAATTCTGTGCTNAACCATCTGGCCTTGGGTTTTGGGTTGGTACTACTTAATACTGCTTCTATTTCTCTGAGGGCTATAGGGCTGTTTAAACTGCTTATCTGAAATTGATGTAACTTTAGTAAGTGTATGTATGTATCAAAATTATCCATTTCTTTTAGACTTTTCTTTTACTTTCCTTTTATTAAGCATAGATTCTTTTCTCATACTATATAATTTGAGTACATTTTCCCTACTCTCTACAACTCTCAATTCCTCTATACCTCTTCTCTCATCAGGATCTACTTCATTTCTGTCTCTCATATTGAAGTTGGACAAGCCAAGCCAATAGAAAAGTAAAAGGGCTCCAAAAGAAGAATCAGAGACCCACTAGTTCACACATCCAGGAGTTTTATAAAGTTATTAATAAGCTGTAGTATATATGAAATATGCAGAAGATTTTGTTCAGATCCTTGTGGGCCCTGTGATTGGCAATTCAGTGTCTGTGAGTTCATATGAGTTTTGCTTGGTTCTTTTAGAGTGTCTTGCTCTCCTGTTGTCCTGTACCTTCTCTGTCTCCCTGAATTCTTCAGCCTCCTTTTCCACTGGATTCCCTGGACCCCAAGGGGAGAGATTTGATGGAGACATCTTGTTATAGCTGTGTCTTCCAAAATCTTCCATTGTGTATAATGTCTGGCTATGGGTCTATGTATTTGTTCCCATCTGCCACAGGAAGCAGCCTCTCTGATGATGGCTGAAAAGGCACCAATCTGTGAGTATGACAGAATACCATTAGGAGTCTTTTTATTGTTACTTTTAAAAAATACCAGTAGTATTTGGTTTTACCATAGGTCTTCGGGCTATCTGTCTCTGGTTCTTGGTCACTCAAACACTGTTAGTTATGGGTTCCATCTCATGGAGAGGACCTTAATTCAAATTAGACATTGATTGGTTACTCCCACAAGGTTTGTGCCACCATTGTCCTAACATACTGTACAGGTAGTACAAATTGTAGATCAAAGGTTTTGTGGTTGGGTTGGTATTTATGCTTTTCTTTTGGTAGCCTGCAGAGAACCTTTCATTGTCATAGACACTAGAACATGGTGGTGAAAGTTCTATGTCCTCAACAATTCAACCTCTTTATGAGGTTGAGTTCAATAAGTTGTGTGGGTATTGTCTTTACCAACGGGGCCTTGCTTTCAGTTTGTGGAGAGCAACCCATTGTCTTGGCAGCATTCTGGGTTGTTGGAATTCCTTGGGACCCTTTCGGCCATCAATTCAATTGCATGAAATCCAATTCTGGTATTGGAAGCTTTGTCTGGTGACAACAGATGCCTAGTTGTGGCTCTACGTCCTTCATTATTTATAGACTTCATCAATTTGGTAGAGCACACATTTTAAAAATATATCCTTATGATTCTCTGGTTTTCTTTGGTGTCTACTTTTATTTCCCCTTTTATGTCTAATTTTCTTAATTTGAATATTCTTCTTCTGCTTTTAGTTAATTTGGATAAGGGTTTATCCATCTTATTGATATTTACAAAGAACCAAATCTTTGTTTTATTGATTGTTTGTTTGCTTGCTTGCTTGTTTTTATCTGTTTTTTGTTTGTTTGTTTCTATTTGATTAATTAAAGACTTGAGTTGGATTGTTTCTTGCCATGTATCCCTTTTGGGTATCATTTCCTCTTTTTGCTCTAGAGCTTTCTCAGGTGTGTTGTTCATTTACTAGCATGAGATCTCTCCAATTCTTTATATAGGTACTTGGTGCTATGACATTGAATCTGAGAACCACCCTGTTTATGCCCCATAAGTTTGTGTATGTTGTCTATTCATTTCCCTTCAATTCTAGAAAGCCCTTAATTTCTGTCTTGACCTATTTTTCATTCAATGATGAGTTTTCAGTTTCTATGAGTTTGTAAACTTTCTCTTGTTTCTGATGTTGATATCCAGCTTTAATCCATGTTGGTCAGATAGGATTCAAGCTGTTATTTCAATTTTCTTGTATCTGTTGAGACTTGCCTTAAGTCTGAGTATGTGCTCAGTTTGGGAGAAAGTTCCATGAGGTGCTAAGAAGTAGGTATATTATTTTGTGTTTGGATGAAATGTTCTGTAAATATGTTATGTCTATTATGTTTATGATTTCAATTAACTCCAGCATTTCTCTGTTTAGTTTTTGTCTAGAAGACATGTATATTGATGAGAGTGAGTTGTAAGTGTCCCATTATCAGTGTGAGAGGCTCAATATATGATATAAGCTGTAGTAGTGTTGGTTTTATAAACTTAATCATTTTATTTGGTTCATATATTGTAAGAATTGTAATGTTCTCTTGATTGATTTTTTTCCTTTGATGAGTATATTGTGTGCTTTACTATCTCTTTTGATAGTTTTGATTTGAAGTCTATTTGCCAGGAATTAAAATGGCTCTACATCAGGTGCTTCTTAGGTCCATTTGCTCAGAATATTCTTTCCTGTCCTTTTAACCTGAGGTGATGGCTATCCTTGATGGTAAGGCATATATCTTTAATGCAGCAGGAGGGTGGATTCTTTTATTTTTTTGCAACTATTCTCTCTGTCTGTGTCATTTCCTTGTGAAACTAAGACCACTGATGTAAAGAGGTATCAGTGAATGGTGTTTGTTGTTGTTGTGGTGGTGGTTGTGGTAGTCATGGTGGTGGTCGTGGTAGTCATGGTGGGTTGTGTGTGTGTGTGTCTGTGTGTGTGTGTGTGTGTGTGTGTGTTTCCTCTTTTGATTTGCTGGTTGGGAATTAGTTCTTCCCTGTGTTTTCATGGATGAGGCTAAACATTTTACGTTGGAGTTTTCCTTTTAGCTCTATTTCCACATTCAAATCTTAACATATTTTATTCATTTTTTCCACTGTTTGGTTATAACTTCATATATTTCTTAAAAGGATTTATTCATTTCTTCTTTAAGGACTTCTTTCATATTCATAAAGTATATTTGAAAGTTTTTGTTTTGTGATTCAGCTACGTTCTAATTCTCAGGACCTACTCTGATAAGTTTGCTGGGCTCCAGTAGAGACATTTTGTTCTGACTTTTATTGATTGTGTTTAAACTAGCATTTATGTATTTGAGTATGGGAAGATTATAATTCTATATGATTCTATTTGATCTTGTCTTTTTTCTGGAGGGTGTTTTGTTCCTTATTTTCTTTTGCCTCTCTTGTTCTTAGGAGGGTGTATTGGAAGTATGTTCCCTGGTAGAAAATTCTTTTGTGATTCTGATAGGTTTGGTCACCGAGTTTTAGAGGTAAAATGGATTTCTATCTATTGGAAACTGAAACTTAGGAATGGAAATGGGCTAGGAGGGTGGGCCTCTAGTGATCCATGGAAGGAAAGAAAGGAGGGTATTCCACCAGAATCTGCTTAGTCCCCTGAGAATAGGGGCAGAGATCAAGGAAAGGATCAAACAGGTAATATGCTACAAAGCATATTACTGGACTGCCTGCTTCTTTCACAGCCTTGGCTGGAGGTTTCCATGGAATGCCAGATGGATTTGGAGTCTGGAATAACAAGATGAGTGTGGAGAAAGTTTGGAGGAGAAGATCTGAGTAATCCTCTAGAGATGAGGGTAGAGAGGATGTAGGCTTCAGCAGATGGTTTGGAACAGAGCTTGGGATAAGACTGAGCAATTGAATTAGGAGGAGAGAAGGGACAAGTAATGATTAGCAGTTAGCTTACTTGCTTCCTTGGCCTGAGTGGCCTTCGGGTGAGCAGGGATTGCCTGTTAGAATTGTGGGCTGGGATCAAGTGATGAGTTAGGGAAACAAAATTTGGAGAGGGAAGATCTGTGTGATCCATGGGAGATGAAGGCAGGGTTTGGATGAGACTTCAGCAGGTAGTCTGCTACAGAGTTGGGGATGACATGGGGAAATAGATATTGAGGACAAAATGGAGAAATTAAGACCAGAAGTTAGCTTATCTGCTTCCCTGGCCAAAAGAAACAAGCAAAATCTTAATTTTAGTTTAAGTGTGTCATTTGAGTTATATCAGACATTAAAGCAAAAGTATTTTTAATTTTATTTTGCTTTGAAAATTTCAAATATTAATATATAATTCCAAGTGTAATGATGCACACCTATAATCCCAACACTCAGTTGATGGAAGCTAAATCAGGAGTTTAATGCCAACATTAGCTACATAGCAAGATAGAGGCCAATCTGGCTATACGAGATCCTTTCTTTTTCAAAGAAAACAAAAACAACAACAAAAAGAAAAAGTTGAATAAGAAAGAAACAATAAAATATACATATGCTTTGAATGTGTGTGTGCCTACATGTGTGTGTGCATGCTTGTTTTAAAACAAAACTTAATTACCTGTCTTCAGTTTCTCCAAAATATGGACACTTCCTTCCTAAATTTGACATTATTAAGCTGTTGTCTCACAAAACTCATGAGGATTTTCTAGATTTTTATGGTTTTATGAATATTGTAATTATAAAAAAAGACAAAAGTGTACCTCAGAATGATAACAAACATGTTTAACATTCTATATAGATACCTAATAGGGATCAGGTGGAAAGTAATAAGCTCATATAACACCGTTCAGATTTTATGGATACACATGATAGTGGCTTTATGCCCTAGAAAAAAGGCAAATAATTATTAAGTTTGTAATGTCTATGTCATTTCTCAGAAAGTATCAAAGAACTATACATGAGAAATTGTCCTCTGAGAGCCCAGAACATAACATACACCTCTATTTGGCCACCCCAAAGCTATCTTCAGTCCACAAGTGTGAGTGGGCTCAGAGATGGCAAAGACTTTCCTTTACCAGAAGATGTGCTCTGCTGCTTCTCCCTACTCCACCATTGCCCTACTGCACTGCCCAGGTGGCACTAGGGACTCAGGAAACTGACATGATCACCTTGAAACTTTGGTAGCAGCTTTTGCTAGAAGTAATAAAGTCATTTTATCTTCAACCTTGTAGCTTTGTGTCTATTATCAGCATCTGTAAAAGGTTTAATCTATTTTATTAGTTTTGAGTAGGTCAAAATCATGGACAATACATAGCTTTTTATAAGCACAAAGGATGTAAGACTTACTTTGTTAGTGTCATGAATCTTGTAAGAATAATCCCTTAGTGTGATATAGAGAAGAGAAATCATGTCAGTGTCTACTATCATATTCTGATGAACATGAATAATGCAACAAGATGATTTTACAGGTATAGGGGAATTTCCACAAGCTCATTAATTTAATTTCAATATTTATTTTTCTTGGATAAAAACGAGTTTTAATGAGCATAATTGTTATTTGTAGTATTTTTCTCTGAGCATAACATGATCATTTTATTTCCATATTAGACTAGTGATGACTTTAGTCTGGTAGTCATGGCAACTAAGTGAGCAGAACAGTACAGAGGTGGTCACCACTATCATAGAAGTTATGGAGCATTGATACGCCCTAGTAGATGAAAGTATCCTATAATCAGAGCCATTACATCTTCCTGCCAACCTCCCTTTACCAGTAACATTGAGGAGTATATCAGAATATACAAGTAAAAGAATGTCTGAAATAGGACTCCATGATGTACCTATCATGTTGTCATCCATGATGGGGTGATATTTCATGGTGACACAGCAGCTATCTTGCATCCATATTTCTCTAAGTTCTGCCTCACTCATGCACTCTAAGAAAATCCAGTGAATTCATAGGTTCAACAAATTAGACTTCTGTGGACACATTACTTTAGTCTACCCTCTGTGCCCTATCTGGAAGGATAGATGTGTCCTTACTGTTCCACAGGATCAGTCAATACAACAGCCACAAAGCAGAAGGCTTCTAATAGTAAAAACTATGCCTACTTCTGTGATGACAAANGTATGGTTACTAGATTTTAATGAAGGAGAAGAGAGGAATTTAATAAGGAGGTGTTGAGTCAAACTGTCCTTCAGACCAGAGGTTATTAATTACACAGGAGGCAATAAGGTAGGTTTCTAAATTAAGAAGCTTCAGTCCACCAAACAGAAACAAGTGTCTGCTTTTAAAATGTTCTGAAAAGAATGGAGGTCCTGAACCACAAGAAAGCAAGCTTCATTAATATGTGACATCTACTAAGGCACCTCTGTCAGTCTGCCTCAGATTCCTGGATAGTATAAAAAGGGGAGATGGGTATGAACTCTAAGGGGAGAACACAGGATGTTTGTGGACCCAGGCCACTGAGGCTCTTCCAAGCAGATCCTAGAGAGCCTGTGTTGCTCTCTCTTAATGAGAAGAGTCCCACTATGTTCTTTATCTGCTAGCCTCTCTACTCATTGACAAAAATATTTTTTCATGTATTTTAAAGGATAAAAGGAATGATCTTTTTCATTTTTTAAACTTTATTTTCCATGACCAGAGCAATGCTTTTCCTCTGTATTTTTCCATGTCCCAAGTGTAATCTCTCAATACATAAAATGAATTCTCTGCATTAAATTTAATTGACTTAATTTCACAGATACTAAATTCCTTTAGTAATTACAAGGTGCTTCACTCCCGTTCTGAGTTTCAGAGCCCTCCTTCATTTGTTCTCTGGGGTGCAGCAGTAAAATGGACTGCTAAGTGGTTTTCCCAGTCTCCACCTAAACAGGAGATTTTGTTAATTTATGTGCCTGGAAATGTAGTTAGTGCTCCACTTGCTGGAAATATGAATCATGATTAAAGCCAGTATGTGATTGATGTCACTAATGTCCAGTTAATTAGGGCATCAGAGAGTTTGAAAGGATATTTGGACTATGGATAGCATTAAGCTGAAATGTTTCACTAACTTTATTCTCATAAAATTGGTCTAATTTTTCTTGCCACCTTTAGCTATGTGTGTTTTATTAACATACAGTATATATTTCAGGTCCTTGAATATGTTCCACTGTGAATAATGCAATATAATCTACACTATTGAAGAAAGTGGAGCTGACAAAATGTATCTTCTTTGTGTGTGTGTGTGCATGTGTGTGTGTGTGTGTGTGATGTGTATATGTATGTGCATATGTTTGAGTATATGCACACATGCCATGGCATATGCATGGAGGTAATAGGACAACCTATGACATCAGTCTTGATCTTATACTGTACTGAAGACAGGATCTTTTGTTTCTCACTGTGGTGATCTTCAGCCAGTCTACCTGGCCCATTGACTTAATGAAATTCCCCTTTTTCTGTCTTACATGTCCCTATAAGGGCACTTGGATTATATATCTGTACTATCATGTCCATACTTTATTTGAGTCCTGAGCATCTGAANTTGGGTCCTAATGGTTGCACATCAAATACAGTAACTGNTGAAACATCTCTCCAGCCCATATTATTTAGTCATATGTACTTTTTAATTCCATTTCATTTGCTTTATGTTTAGATGGGCAGCTTAATATTTCTGAAGCTGGCAATGTTATAGACTATATAAAGATAAACACAAATATTTTCATTCAGGTTAATCAATTCATACATGTCATAAAAATTCTGTTCTCTGGTTTTTTGAAACATCATTACTCATGGACAAGTCTGTTTATTAGTAGTGATGAATATTTGAGTATAACTTCAAAAGTCTAAGAAAGCTAACATTAAGACCATATTAGCTAGTTTTATATCAACTTGATATAAGTAAGCTAGAGTCATTGGGTAAGAAGGATACTCAATGAGAAAATCTCTCCATCAATTTGGTCTTTAATAGAGTCTGCTGGGCATTTTCATAATTAATGATTGATGTGAGTGAGCCTGCCAACTGGGGGTGTTGTTAAGGTAGGGAGTCCTTAGTTGTATAAGAAAGTAGGCTGATCAAGCTATGCGAGTAAGCCAGTAAACAGAGTTCCCTTATGGTCCCTGCTTAAGTTTCTACCTGCAAGTTCATGCCTTGAGGTATTTCCCTGACTTCTCCCCATTACTGAGTANGACCTGAGAACTGTAAAAATAAGTCATTTTCTCCCCAAATTGCTTTTGGGCATAGTGTTTTATCACAGCAGTATAAACNGTGAGATAATAATCTCATTAAGTTTGTATTTTAAAATTACGAAAGTATAAACAATAAAGAAGATTCTGAATATGTGCATAACAGAATTCTGTGAGAAGATACATTCCCATTTTTGTACAGATGCAATATATTTATAAAATAATTGAAAGAGTAAGAAGAATTTAAATCTATGTTAACATTGTCAGCAACTCTGGTATTGGTGTGCTGTTTTGGTTTACTTACACAAATTTTAGTTCAGCTAGAGAGACACATATATAGACACACACAGAGACACAGAAATTGGTAGACGATAGGTAGATGATAGATAGATGATAGAGAGAGAGAGAGAGAGAGAGAGAGAGAGAGAGAGAGAGAGAGAGAGAGAGAAAAGAAGGAGAAAAGGAATAGGAGCAGAAGCACAGTGTTTGTGACACTTTATATTTCCGATGGCAGAAACTTCCTATGTAAATGACACATTTAACAGGAATCTTGAATAAGAGTATTTCATGTTAAGTTCAAAACAATAATGCTTTTTGAAATATAATTAGTTTGTGTTATTGATTACAAATTTTTACTTTTAAAAACATTGTTGAAAATATAGTAACAACACNTAATTCAAAAAACACCAAGACAGACAGATATTAAAGATTTGCCTGTCATTCAAATTTTGTACTAAGAAAATTCCAGAACAGAAGACCTCTAATTCACTGTAAATTCTGCAGCTGTGGTGTTAGACCAATAAACACCTGTTAAGGAAAAATTCTTTCTGGTCAAGAGAAGAGACATTTTCTCCTGATTGGAGACCTAATGTTCCAGTTATGTTGGTTACTAACCTGGCCAGGGTATTACCTGTTAGGAAGGACAAACCATGTCTAGGAAGTTGTTTGTACCTTAAGCAATGCTAAAGCAATAGGTATAATACTTATACCTTTAATAGGATGCTGGACCTTTTCCTCCCAGCATTTCCACCTCCAGCACAATTTCTTTTCTTTATTTTTTCATTTACACAAATTTCATAACATCTATTTTGATCAACTTTTTCTATTCCCTCACTCTGCCCAGATCCGCAACTACCTCCCTACCCAGCCAACTCCCCCTCATCAATAATGACCCATGATAATTAAAAACAAACTAACAAGCAAGAAATTAAAAAAGAAAAGAAAAATAATACAAATGATATGAAATATGTTTTTTTTGTAAAAACAAAAGCAAAACAAAACAAAAATATCTACAAAAATACTATTGTGCATACTATTACAGTCTCTGTGAGAGAATATGAGTACCAGTTCTATTGTATATGGAAAACACCTCAAGATCTAGCTCTACAAATCTTGGGCATTTACCCCAAGGACTCCACATCTTACTACAGAGACACTTCCTCAACCATGTTCATAACTGATGTATTTATTTATAATAGCTAGAAATTGGAAAGCACCTATATGTCTATTAACAGATAAATGAATAAAGATATAGCTAGAAAAAAAAGTCCTCCTGAGTGAGGTAAACCAGACCAAAAAAGATAAATGTGGTATGTATACACTTATATGTGGTAGTTAGCTATTAAGTGTTTGATAAGGTGGCTACAATCCATATAATGACAGGGCCTAGATAAAGAGTAATGGACTGGGGAAGGAAAGGATCTCACCAGGAAGTAGAAACAGATGGGTGGACAGAGGAGGGCATGACTGAAACATTTAGGATCAAATGGTGAAGGGGAGGAAAGGAGGAGGTGAGGGAGGGAATACAAGGAGGGACAGCTAAGACAAGGGGCATTTGAGGGGTCATATGTACATTTGATGTAATGATTACTGGGATTGCTGTTAATAATTTACTGCAAAATCTGATATACATCAATTGCTATTTGTATTATTATTTTGTTTTTCCTGGATATCTTAGTTTAAATATTTTGCTCATAATTAGAGATTACTAAGAACTTTGTATGCTAAACATTATATCCAAATTTTAGTTTTGAGACATGCTTGCTACAATAGAGAAAAAATACATGCAGTTCTATAAGAAGCCCTAATCCCACATTGAAGCATGTAAGTTTAGGTTACAGTAGCAAGTTCTACAGGTACAGTTTCCCCACCAGAGTAAATATGCCATTTTTGTTGTCATGTTCATATTTCTTCACTTTCTTTACTTTGTCCTCAAGTAAATGATGGGACTTTATAAATGATAACTTTATAAATGATTTGTTATGTTTATATAAAATTTACATCTCAGAATAAATACTCCCACATTCTCTTTTGTTATACAGCCTGTAACCTATGCTCAAATTTAGTCAGGCCAACACTGATTTAAAATTCTTTGACTGCTTTTAAGGAGTGGTGTATTTAGATTTGGTCATGCAGGTTGCCATGGCAACCATAGACCTCAAAGGCTGCCTGTGGAAAGTCCAGCTGTTAGAAGTTTGTGGGCAGCACATGGGCAGTCTCTCCTGCTTGCACATGCTGTGGACAAGAGGAGACATCAAACATGGCCCCCAGTGAGGAAGAGATTGGAGGCTTTGACTGTGTTCTTGAAGATACTGGGATCCCGTTGCTTGCTGAGACATAAGCCTAGCATACAGTAGATTATGTGAATTTACAGCAAGTAGAAAAACCAAACCTAAATGACATGTAAAAGAACATAATAGAAATGAGAAATTTCTTAGACTAAAAAGAGAAAATTAAGCTGTTAAGTAAAGGATAGTTGCTGTGGAATAATCCTTTTGTTTTCTTTTTTAAAAAAGATTTATTTATTTGTATACAGAAGAGAGCACCAGATCTCATTACAAATGGTTGTGACCCACCATGTGGTTGNGGAGAATTGAACTCAGGACCTCTGGAAGAACAGTCAGTGCTCTTAACCTCTGAGCCATCTCTCCAGCCCGGAATAATCCTTTTGTACACTGTGAAGATTTGTCACTGTAATTGGCTTAATAAAGTAGCTCATTGGCCAATAGCTGAACAGGACAAAGTTAGGCAGAGAGCCAGACTAGGAGAATGCTGAGAGGAAGAAAGGCAGAGTCAGTAGTTGCCAGCCAGATGCAGAGGGAGCAGGAGATGAACTTGCCATGTTAATAAAGGTATCACCACATGGCAGAGCATAAATAAGGAATATGGGTTAACTTAAAATGTAAGAGCTAGTTAGTAACAAGCCTGAGCTATTTGCCAACCATTTATAATTCATATAAGGCTCTGTGTGTTTATTTGGGACTGGGCAGTCAGGACAGGACACATCCATTTACACATAATCATGCTATGATCCACAGACCCAGAGAGGCTAAGTAGCAAGGAGGGCTCAAGGGAAGACACATAGCTCTCCCTTGGAAAGGGAAATGGAAGAAATTTTGTGGGTGGACTGGGAGCGGGTAGAGATGAGAACAGGAGTAATCAGGCATGAGGTAGAGAAAGGAGAGAGTACTGGAAGAGATGACTGGAATTAGGGGGTAGTTGGGGGCCAATGTAAAAGTCTAGTGCAGTGGAGACTCTCAGGAATCTATAAGAGTAATCTTAGTATAGTCTCCTCATAATGGGGGATATAGAGTCTGAACCTGTTATCTCTTGTCACCAGGTAAGGCTTCTGGCTGTAGGACTAGGACAGCAACCCACCCAAAAACCTTTGACCAACAGTTTGTCCTGCCTGCAAGATATGCTGTGGTAATGGTGGTACAGAATTTGTGGGAGTGTCCAACCAATGACTGGTCCAACTTGAGGCCCACACCATGGGANGGAATCTACCCCTCCCACTGCCTGAATGGCCAGAAACCAGAGTTAGGACATCCCAGAGACCCAGGATAGCACCAAACATGCTGGAAAAAAAAGTCAATGAAATGATTCCTAATGATATTCTGCCATACTCATAGATGGGTGCCTATCCCAACTGTCATCAGTGGGACATCAGCCAGTAACTAACTGATGGGAGTAGATGCAAAGACCAACAGCCAAACACTAGGGAGATCCAGGAAAACCCTGCAGAAGAGCAGTGGATGGGATGGTGAGGGGATTTGCAAGAGCCAGGGGGTCAAGGACACCATGAGAGCATTGCCCACAGAATCGACTAGGCAGGGCCCATAGGGGCTCACAGAGACTGAAGTGACAAACATGGCCCCTGTAAGTGTCTGAGCTAGGTGCTCTGCATATATCTTATGGTTGTGTAGCTTGATGTACTTGTGGGACTCCCAACAGTGGGAGCCAGCAGGGTGGGCTCTGACTCTTGCCTGTGCTTGGGAATCTTTTCCTACTACTGGGTTGCCTCATCAAACCCTGATATGAAGGTTTGTACCTATCTTATTGCTAATTGATTAGGCCATATTTGGTGGATATCCTTGGGAGGCCTGCTCCCCCCACCCAACTTTTTCAAAAGGAAACAGAGGAAAAGTGACTCTAGATGAGAGGGCCAGTGGAGGGAGTGACTGGGAAGACTGGAGAGAGGGAAAACAGTGGTCGGGATGAGTGTGTGAGAGAAGAATAAAAGAAACAAAAGGGAGGGGGTAATTGAAATGAAGTTCAGGGGGTTTTCCCAGCTCAAGAAAATCCATTTGAAAATTTGCTGAATGACTCCAAGAATGTGAGCATGCAATTTTTNGGGGAAGAAATTTTAAGTCAGTCTTAATGAGATTAGATCTAGCATAAAATAAGAAGCAAATCATTTGGGTAAAAAAGCTGATAAGTTGTGACAACTATGAAGGTAAGCACCGAAGGAAAGAGAACTTTTTGTTTTGTTTTAATTGAGACAGCATCTCCCTAAATAGTTCTGGCTGCCTTGGAACTTGCTAAATTGACTACACTGGTCTCAAGCTCACAGAGATCTGCCTGCATCTGCCTCCAGATTAAAAGTGTGTACCATCATGCCCAGCAGTAAAGAGAGTTTTTTCTCCCTTACACAATTGCATCACTAACAACCCCCTACCCTAACCTCACTGCCTGTCAGTTCAGGGTTATAGGCACTGGCTGGCTTCTGCATGCCTAGTGTTATCTTTCTTAGAATGTGTTTTTAGTGACAATACTGCTTTTACCTAGCAGATACTTTTTAAGTTCATCTGTGCTGTTTCATGTGCTAGTCATTCCATGGTTGTGCTTAGTGCATCTCCTTCAAGTGGAAGTCTTGATCCCTTCACTAGTCAGTGGATATCCAGGTTGTTCCTAGTCAGTGGTAATGCATCAGATGTCATGCAGGGCTCTGTGAGGCTATGTTTCAACTTGGAGCATGATATCCAAGTGTTTGACTTTCATCACTTCTTTCCCATCATTTATTATCTGTGCATATTTGTTATCTTTTTGATTAGCTTCATTCAATTTCAATTTAGTGGTTAAGCGATCAGTGTTAATTTGGATTTTCCTGATCAACACTGACACAGAACATATTTCTGATTGCCTGTGTCATCCAAATGATTTCTTCAATAACATATCATTTCACATAATTTAATGTTATTTTTAATGTTTCATGTATTATAGATACAGCTCTTAATAGCTATGTGTTTTCAAACATTTTCTGTTGATCAGTAGTTTGTTTTCTCATGATTTTTTTTCTATGTCAAAGTGTGATGTTTACATGCAGATGAAACCAGCTGCACATCTTCAGAGACATGCATTTTTTATACACAACCAATATGGTTTTGTTTATTCTACATCATTAACTATTGTCTATGTACACAAACAAGCACAATCTATATCCAAGAAAAGTTGGATTTTTTTCTGTTAAAATTATATATTCCATCTTTTTAAACCTGGCAAATGACCCATCTATGTTTGGTGCAATACATTCCAGAGTTGGATTCATGAAAAAGATACATATTTGGGTTTATTATTTATTTTATGGAAACAATTTTAGACTTTCACAGTCAATAAAATTTAAGCTGTGGGTGCTGGCAGATGTTTTCCAAGCAGAGAAATTCCTTTTCTTTGTTGCCAAAGTATGAGCTAAATCTATAAAGTCTGTGTTACTATAATAACCGAATTACAACTACTTATTTAATGTGAATTTCAAAATGTAGTGTAGTAACAATATTAAGAATTTAAAAATATCAACCCTTGGAGTGATTGATTCAATACAAGAGACGCCGAGAATTCTAAATTCCAAGTTACCAATCAAGCAAAATTCTTTGTAGTCCACCATCATTCACCATAATTTAGGATTTGGATGTTTCTATAAACATGTATCCTCTGCACAAGTTTCCTGCCTAAATTTTAACGTATTTGCATGTGTGCAAAATCAAATAATATATTTAAGTCTGACTTTAGCACACAAAGAATTTTGTTTTCTGTCTTAATACCTTTTTCATTATATAATATTATATCCACTTGAATAAAATTTTTGATAATAAATAGAAGACAATCCTTAAATAATTTACATGCTGGTTATTTTCAAAGGGAGGCAAAAATGATTGTATCCTTCTAGCTCTTGCTGATCTTTAAACACGGTGAAGTCTCCAGCACAGTTTGCTCCAGATTTAATTTGTATAAAGTACAATGAAAACAATTTGGGAGACATTGGGGGCCACTTACTTTATTTCTAAATTAATTTTCTCNTAACCAGGGCAGAATAAAAAGAAAAGTGAAATGCACAATAAAAATAAATCCTATTAAAATATATCTTCATAAAACCTTAAAGTTGTTCTCTGGGGGCCTTTTCAGGATTACCAAGTACGATATTAAGGCAGGAACTTTCTTTTCATCAAAATTTTAATTTAAAAAGTTCAAGCAACAACCAATAGACAAATAAACAAGTACGCCCTAAGGGGAAGATGGCATAATTACCACTGCAGAGTCTGTGAGCTGCGGCTGCACACTGAACTGCACTCCCTGGGGTCNCTTTCACACCTGCTTACTCAAATAAATACCCATGATGTGTTATTTTCTCTGGGCCCCTTTGCACTAAAACACCAGAATTCTGCCTGGGAGTGCTTTCCATTTAATAGGGTATTTGAATTAAACTTAACCCCCTGTCAGCACAGTTAAGAGTAATNGAAAGATACAAGGAATTTTATAAACTTCTGTTTTTTTCAAGATCCTGACTGCTGAAAGTGGCAATTGCTTTTCTTGGTAAATATGGACATTCCTAAAGACCCTTTCTCTTTTTTCATTTGTCCTTTTTATTTTCTGTTTCATAAGTTTATAATCCACCTCATGTATTTCATAGACAAAGATAGTTCAAGATGATAGTCATGTGAGTCAAGAATCACTAAAACAACACAACAGCCATTTCCCAGGGCTCCCTTCAGAAGCAACATGCTGGCCTTTAAGTCATGGTTAAAGCCAATTCATCGAGAAATTCAGCAGGTTCATAGTTCCTTTGAAGTGTTCTAACCATTGTATGTAGCATGAAGTTTATTGACACTGTGCTGAGCAAACGTGTTAACAGTTAAAACATATTTTTAGAGCCTGGTTAAATGGCTCAATTGTTAACCGTATGCAGGTGACTTGTAACTGCCACTGTCTTCAGTTACAGGGAATCTGACAGGCCACAGGTATCTTTTTATACACACACACACACACACACACATAAATGCACACACACACACACACACACACACATAAATGCACACACACACACACACACAAATGCACACACACACACACATAAATGCACACACAAATACACACACATAAATGCACACACAAATACACACACATATACAAACCACACACACATATATATACACCACACACATACCGCACATACAAATACACACACATACACACCATCTCATACACACATACACACATACACACACACCACATGCACAAATATACACACACAAGTACACAAATACACACACTCTAACATAATAAAAATATAAATTAAAAACAATTTTCATCATTATATTGTAACTGCATTTAACTCTATGACACACAACTGGTTTTATCTGTATTACATAACCACAATTAAGAAAGGAAAGGAATGTTTACAATGGGATGTTGACCACAGAAAAGTTTATCATGGTGTCACATCAAGGTCAAAGAGAAAAAAAAGAGGCACAAATTATAAATTTCAAGGTGGTGTTTGGTAACATGTTGTCAGCATGTCAAAAATGTTGCGACTTACCTGTTTAAAACATTATTTTAAGCNTTTAATTAGAAGGTTTTTTTTCATTGATGTTGTATTTTATTATGCTTTCTTTATTGGTAATATTCATAAAATAATTTTCAAAGTGAATTTTACAAATGTTCTGTAAATACATTTTTACATAATAATGAAAACTAAGGATTGAAATAGTCAATTATAGAGTTTATTTCATAATTTCAATATTAGTGTTAAAGACAATAAGGGTTAATGTTTTTCAGTAATAAGATCAAAGTTGTGCACATCTTAACATCTAACTCTTACCCATACACTCAGAGACTTAGAATACTAACATGTCTGTGAAACACTGTCTTCTACAAATCCATCTACCTCTCATAACTTTACTTTAAAAATGGTCAGAAGCATTGNGTTTTGTCTTCAAATATCTCCATATNATCTCTCTTTTTATTGTTTCTTTTATTTTGACATTATAATATAGTTACCTCATTATCCCCTTCTCTTTCCCCACTTCAAACCCTCCCACGTACATGTATATGTACATGTATATGCATATATATTCCTAAACTTGCTGATTCTGTATAATGTTACTTAAATTATGCCAAAGGCTTTTCTACATCTATTGATATGTTTATTTTTTGTCTTCTACNTCTAGTTAAGTGGTTTATTATATTTATTTGTTTGTGTTTGTTGAGCCATCACTGCGTGACAGGATAAAGCCACTGGTCATGAAGGAAGAATAATCTTCTTTATGTAGCCTGTATTGTTTGCAAGTGTTTTGTTGAGCATTTTTTGAATATGTGTGCATCATGGATATTAGTGAATATTTATTTATTTATTGTGGTTGTGCCTTTACATACTTTGGGTGTTAGGGTAATACTGGCTTTGTAGAAGGAGTTTTGAATTGCCCTTTCTCTTTCTTTTATTTATGTTTCTTTTGTTCTAAATAATTTATGAAGGATAGTATGGAGATCTTCTTTGAATGTCTGGTGAATTATTCTGTGAATGCCACTGATGCTAAAAGNATTTTTATTACTATTTCAGTTTCCTTATTTGCTATAGGTTTGTTTAGGCTGTTGGTCTTTTCTTGGATTGATTTTGTTGATTTACACTATCTAGGATTTCATTCATGTCTTTTAGAGTTTCCAGTTTAATGGAATACAGATATTTAAAGAATTCCCCTATAATATTCTGAATTTGTTTGTAGTCTTTTTAATGTTTCCTGTGGATGATTGATTTTGTGAATTCNGGTCATTCCAGGTTTCTTTTAGTTAACTGGGCCAAGAATCTGTCAATCTTGTCCATCTTCTCAAAGAANTGGCTCTCAGATTTGTTGACTCTATATTGATTCCTATTTCTATTTTATAAGTTCTGCTCTTATTTTTCTTATTTCTTGCCATCAAATCAGTTTGGATTTGTTCTTGTTTTTATAAATTTTTGAGTTGCCACATTAAGTCATTTATTTACACTTTGGTTTCTTTTTTTTAATTAATATTTTTTCTCTTAAATTTTGATCAGGTGTCACTTTGAACAGCAGGAGAAATCTATACATTTTATTATTCAAAAAGTTATTTTTACACTTCCTTTGTTTTTTTATTAATTAATTAATTTATTTATTTTTACATTAAAAAGATCTTCCACTCCTTTTACATACCAACCTCAGATCCCCCTCTCCTCCCTCCTCCCACCATGATCATCTCATTAGATGCTGAAAAAGCCTTTGATAAAATCCAACACCCCTTCATAATAAAGGTCTTGGTTTCTTAATGTAGGCAATTAGAGNGGTAAATTTCTCTTGTAGCACTCTTTTCAGTGTTTCCTAGAGGTTTTGTTGTGCTGTGTCTGCAGTGTAACTTTGTTCCAGGAAATTTTTTTTTCTTATTTGACTCATTAATAATTCAGCAATGAGTTATTTTATCTCCATTAATTTGTAGATTTACTACATGTTTATTTGATGTCAATATTAAGTTTTATTGCAATGTGGTCAGATAAGATACAAGAAGTTATTTCAA
>LZPO01098201.1:8701-21052 GCA_001675575.1 Neotoma lepida
CATATGAGTAACAAAAAAAATGTATTGGCCCTCTACTGCTGGGCATAGGGCTTGCCCTTAAGTGTAGTTAATATACTCAGTGAGACTCCATTGAGGAAAACTAATTTTTCATTTGAGAGGAGTTATCAATTGGTGATAACTTCTGAGTCATAAATAGGGTTTGTGTCCATTTCCCCTCTCAGCACTAGAACCCCCTTTGGTTGTGACCTGTGTAGGCTCTGTTAATGCACTACAGTCTCTGTGAGTTTTGTGTAAAAGGGCTTCTTCCTTCCTTCTCTTCCATCCCCACTGGCTAATAATATTTCTTCTTCCTCTTCTCCAGAGTTCCCTGAGAATTGAAGTGAGTATTCATGACGGACAGAAATTGGAAATAGCCTAAATACCCATCAATTGATGAATACATAAACACTATGTGGTACATTTACACAGTGAAATATCACTGTGTTGTTAAATTTAAAAAAATCATGATATTCACAGGAAAATGAATAGAGTTAGGAAAAACAAAAACAAAATAATATCCTGACTGAGGTAACCTAGGCCCAGAAACATAAATATGGTTTGCATTCTCTTATGTATGAATGTTAGCTGCTAAGTCTTCCATAAGAAGCCTACCCAGAGGTTAGGTATAGAGTTAGAGATTAGCAAGAAAGGAAGAATCTCCCTAGGAAGAGGAAATAGAAAAGATAATTATGGATGGATAAGGGAATTGGAACAGGAGAATTAAATAGAGAGATGGGGAGAAGAGGGAGTTAAGGAAGGAAATACAGGCAGTGATGGCTAAAATTAAATTCTATTTGAGGGGTTTTTGGAAACTTACTACAGTAGAGGCTTCTTAAAATATATTCATATATGAAAGAAGTCTAAGTGAAACCACCAAATGACGAGAGGTTGGGAGCAACAAATCAACAACCAGACAAGTCTCACCCCCAAATGAAACCTCCAATGGCAAGAATGGAAAAATAAAATTGTTGGCCAAGTGGGCCCATTGGGAATGTCCAAACAATGCAGGCTATTCCCAAGTCTATTGTTCACTCTCCACAAATTTATGGTAAGATCCTATTGCTGAAGATAACACACAACTCTTTGAACATGTAGAAGTCAACTTGATTCCTATCTAGAGCCTTCAACTCTACTGATTAATGTTCATGACTTTGGAAGGTAGTGTGCATGCTACCCAGCTATAAGCCCTTTCAACTATAATGGTGACCTGCTTACATGATACTCTGGTGCAATAGTGGCAAAAAAGTTGTGGGAATAACCAATTGCTATATAATCAGATTTAAGGACCACTTCGTGAGATATAGGCCATACTTGCCTGGGTAGCCAAGAACCTGAGACTAAATAGGCCATGGACCTAGGGGAAAACAAAATATCACCATTCTGCTAAAGGAGTGTAGCAATAAAATAACTCCTAAGAGAATTCTGCTATACTCATAGATCAGTGTCTTTCTCAGCCATCATAAGAGAAGCTTCCTCTTGCAGTAGATGGGAAAATATACAGAGAGCCACAGCCAAATATTATGAAGAGAGTGAAAGACCTTGGAATATTCAGTCCTAATTGGAATGTCTCCATTTAATTACTTTTAATAGCAATTTACAGCAATCTGTATAAAGGTTTTATATATTCTTCATTTGATTTATACCTAAGATTTTAATGCCTTTTATTATGATGTAAAATCTGCTTTAAAAAATCTATCATTTACTACTTGTTTCTGTCTAGTATACAAATAGATCTTTGTATATTGTTATTATATTGAGTTGTAGAAGATTATACGCTGAATTATTAATTGTACTGCCATATCACAGATTTATTAGAATTTTCAACAGATACTTCTCTGTATAATGATAGTTAAATGTTTTACTTCTTTGCCAGTAAAACATTCTTTTACTTCAAGTGTTTTATTGTACTCTCTATACTTTCTTTTTCTTTTTCTTTTTTTTTTTTTTTTTTTTTTTTTTTTTTGGTTTTTCGAGACAGGGTTTCTCTGTGTAGCTTTGCGCCTTTCCTGGAACTCACTCGGTAGCCCAGACTGGCCTCGAACTCACATAGATCCNCCTGCCTCTGCCTCCCGAGTGCTGGGATTAAAGGCGTGCAACACCACCTCCCGGCAACTTTCTAGTAAATTTAAGAGATAAAAACAGCATGGCAGATATTTTTTTCATTATGATTCTCAAGGGAGATAGATACCTTGCCTTTAAATACAACGTTTTCTAGAGATTTTAAATTTTATTTAGATTAAGGAAGTTTCTTCAATACCTCAGTAAAGTAGATACCTATGAGTCTTCATGATGCATGCAAGTTTACAATAATGCTCTTTTGAAACTGTTGAAATAAACAAAGTTTGGTTCTTATTCTATTTGATTTATTCTCTATGACTAATCAAGTTGATTGGTGAAAATTTAAATTTGCTTCCTATAAAACTTAACTGACTGATTCTCCTGCTATTGGTTTGTCTCTTTAATTTAATGGGATAGATTTGTTTTATCTTATTATATTTTATTTTGTTATATTTTAAAAGTGAATTTTATTAATGAATGAATGAAGGAAAGCCTAGCTCTTGGGGTAAAAGTTAAGAACTGACTCTATATTATACCTTCTGGGAGAGGGAAAAATCAGCTTTTTCCGTTTGAAATATACAGGATATATTAACCACTCCAATACAAGTCTCATGTTCAGAGGTAGCTAACTAACATATAATATACTCCACAGAAATTTTTTTGGTGTTCTTTTGGAGGGGGGTATTTTGTTTTCTTGGGTTTTTTTTTTGGCATTTTGTTGTTGTATTGGGTTTTCATTTGTTTGTTGAGAAAGAACTTAAAGTTGGGTGAGTAAGGAAGGGGTGAGGATCTGTAAGGACTTAGGAGAGAGGAAGGATGTGATCAAATACATTATATTTAAAAAATAGTTTTAAATAATGAAAGTATAAAAAATTTAACTTGCTGAAACAGAGGCATAATTTCTGTATATAGATAGGGCTAAACTAATTATTTCCAATGTTAAGTATCTGTACTTAATTATAATATTGGCATGAGTATTTACAGTTATTCAAATTGACAAACATGTCTCTTCCCCAAAGGAGGGATCCCTGAGATTTAAGCCCCTCTAGACATTAATGACTGACTAGATAATTGGTATAAACAGTAGTTACCCTGGGACTTTTTCTTCAGTAAACATTAGGAAAGTGAAGGCATGAGATGGGTAGAAGTAAAAGGGGAAGATACGTAATGAACTCATATCTGGAAATTTTAAAATTATATTGGTTCTGAGACATTCCTTAGTTTTTGATACTAAAGAGGCAGTGTGCTGTGCTTGACTCTCAGTTTTTTATAAATTCTGTAATAGACATATATTTATCTTGTTTTTGCACCTGGAAAAAGAAAAGATAAAAACTGTGCAATCAATAGATGACTGCAGATGGCAGTTTGAGTCTAGGGTACCTATCTGGAAGTTGGTAGTCAGAGGGCCTGGGTTACAAAGTCTACAGGCAGCCCACAGGGGTCAGGTGGAGTTAACAGCATGAGTTTGGAGTCCTTATATACAGAGGTGTCCAGAATGTGAGCAGAGTACATGCAGGACTCAAGCAGGATGGAGGAGTGTGTGGAGATGGTGTTTAAAGTCTAGGATCTACCTGAAGAGAAAGAAGGGAGTGATCAGAAGACAGGCAGAATACGTGGTACTACAGTAGGTCACAAGGCTGAGTAGAATTGTACTCTAGAGTGCTTATGGGGAAAAAGAGGATGCAGGACAAGCCACATGGGTTGCAGGGGAGATGCCCTGTAAACTGTGTGAGAACCTTGTATCCTATACTTGTCTCTGCCTTTCCTCCCCAATCCAGGTAGGTGCCAGGCCTTCTGCCATCAATTCCACTCATAACTGCAACTCACAGGGACCCACAATTGATCAAGGAACAGAGAATAAGTGATTGAAGACTGATCTACCTTTAATGGGGTATTTATATGCCACCTACTTCTCTCAAGGTTCAGGATCATCGCAGGAGGAAGATCAGAAACACTGTGAGAGCCAGAGGCAGCAGATGAGTACCAGGAAGCTGTTCTGTACACAATATCACAGGTGTACGTATGAAATTAAATTGATTGTGATAGCATACAAAAGACCTGTAAGCTCAAGCAAGATGAAATCCTGACATGAACAGGAGTTGTACACTAGAAGTACAACCACCACCCCTAGCTAAGGATCTATTGGTAATTGATAGCTGTTAGAAGATGGAGACAGTTTTCTTTAAGTATGTCGTTCACAGTATGTCAAAAAGTGCCAATGGATGACCACACAGAGAGAGTACATAAGCATCACTAATTGGATACAATGTTGTTTTCAAAATCAACCAGGACACAAATTTGATTAGATATTGAATGGGAGGGTAATCTGGGAAGAGATGAGGGAGGGAGGGGTGCATGTGATCAAAATGTTACCTTCTTGTAGGAGGGAATGGGGGATGGGTTGGGGAGGGAAAGCTGGAGGGACGGGAGGAGGGAAGAGGGGGATCTGTGATTGGTATGTAAAATTAATAAAAAATTTCTTAATAAAATTTCAATGTATGAATTCTCAAAAAATAATTAAAATATTCTTAAAAATAGATAATTGCAAAAATATCTGTGATGTTCTTAGAATTCTAGAAATTCTAAGAATTCTAATTATTCTAATAATTACCAAAACAATAGCTTTGTTCATCTAGTTATAGAATTAGATAATTAGAAACCATGTACAATATTTCTAAGCATGTAAGGACAGTCTGTCTCCATTAGCAATAACAAGGTCTTAGATATTAAAATTTTTTGAAGCAGTTTGCTATTAACTGTTGGAGAAAATATTTCTGGAGATGTCATTAAGTTGTAAAGAACTGGTCTAGAATATGTGAGATTCATGGGTTCTTTCTCTTTTAACAAAACTGTTGGGTGACACTAGTGATGAAAGCTAGTTTTAATGACCCACAATTTTAAGTAACTTAATTGTTATTGACTATTGATACTTAATTTGAAATTATGGAGAAAGTANTATAAATTCATCAATAGTTTTCCATTTCCCATGAAACATTAAAATTTACAATTACTATTTCTAAAAATTCTTTGACACTAGATATTTACCTTATTAGTAATATCTAGGCTTCTGAACTTTTATTGAGGTGTATTTTTCTTTACAGTAGATTTTTTTTCTCCTTTTCAAATCTATGTGGGCTCATAATAATTAAGAAAATAGGAATGCTGTTTGCATTGTGTAAGAAAAGATTCATATGACATGAAGCCTATTCTGTTGTCACATTCTTATTGTAATTTCAATTGAGTCTCCAGGTGATGTCCTAAGTTCAATTTCTAGCACCCAAATGGATGAAGAGATGAATGAATAAATGAATGAAGAAAGTGTCAGTCTCACATCCCGTGAGAAATACCTGTCTCCTAGGGTCAGTCTATATGGTGTCTACTCACAGCTGCCATTATCCAATATCCTTCCCACCTTCACTCTGAAATATTATACAACACATCTGTTTCTTACTTAGGAGTGTAGACTACTGTCATAAATTGTATTTGAGGAAGGTGTGCCTTACTGAGGAAAAATATGTAACATTACAATATTTTCAGATTTAGAGTATGAAAAAATAGATCTTATACAATTCTGAATACACTACTGTTCTTTTTTGGTTGTAGACATTAGAGTATTCCTAATAATCACAATCATTTTAATATAATTGAGGCAAAGTACTGAGTTCAGGCCATTTTAGATAATTTTAGCTAATTTCTCTAAAATCCTATGCCTTTCAATGTTCCTATAAGGAATTTATTAGATATTAGATATTTATACATGTTTTATTACTGGGTAACATTACTTCATCCTAATTTGGGAATGGCGTAGTACTGAGCTTGGAAAAAAAGCACAGGACATTTCAGGAGGCAGGCTTAGGAATCACCCTGTTGGAATTTCTGGTTGTTTTGTTTATAAACCTGTGGGCTTCAGCAAAATCAATCAACTAATCTTTGTCCCGTCCTATCTTCTTTCCTCCTTCCCTCCTTCCTTCTCTCTGTCTGTCTATGTCTGCCTGTCTCTGTCTACTTGTGTCTGTCTTGCTTGCTCTCTCCCTTTTTGTCTCTGTCTCTGTCTTTTCTCTATCCTGTTTTTTTATTTTATTTTTTAATTAAAAAAGTTTTTTCATTTTACATACCCTCCCCTTTTCGTGCTCCCTCCACCTCTCCCCCATCCCATCCCCATCTCCTCTTCATAGGGGACAAGGCCTCCCTTGGGTAGTCAACACAGGTTGGCATACTAAGTTGGCGCTGGACCAAGCCCCTCCTCCCTGCATCAGGGCTGTGTAAGGCATCCCACAATAGGGAATGGGGTATAAAAAGCCAAATCGTGTGCTCAGGATAAGTCCTGGTCTTATTCATAGGGGACCCCAAAACACATCAAGCCACACAACTGTCATTCACATTCAGAGGGCCTAGTGTGGGTCCCATGCAGGCTTCCCAGCTGTCAGTCCCTGAGCTCCCAATAGCTTGGGTAAGCTGTCTTTGTGATTTTTCCTATCATGATCCTGAGCCCCTTTTCTCCTATTATCCCTCCTCCCTCCTGGAGCTGAACTCCAGGAGCTTGGCTAACTATTTGGCTGTGGGTCTCTGCATCTGCTTTCATGAGTCAGTGGATGTAGGTTCTATGATGACAATTAGGGTAGACACCAATCTGAGTACAGAGGAAGGCCACTTCAATCACCCTCTCCAACATTGCTATGAGCCTTATCTGGGGACATCCTTGTGAGTACCTGGAGATTTCCTTAGCTCCAGATTTCTCCTTAACCCCTTAATGGTTCACTCTGTCAAGATATCTCTTTCATTGCTCTCCCTCTCCGTCCCTCCCCAACTCACCCATCTTGAACCCTCATTTTCCCACTTCCCATCCCCTCCTCTTTACTTCCCCATCCCAGTTTACCCAGGACACCTTAACCCTTTCCCCTTCCTGGGGCAATCCATGTGTGTCCCTCCTAATATCCTCCTCTTTACTTCTCTGGGGTTGTGGACTGTAGCCTTGTTATCTTTTGCTTTGCATCTAATATTCACTTATGATTGAACATACCATGTTTGTCTTTCTGGATCTGGGTGACCTCACTTAGGATGATTTTTTTTCTGGTTTCATCCACTTGCCTACAAATTTCATGATGACATTGTTTTTTACCACTGCATAATACTCCATTGTGTAAATGTACCACATTTTCTTTATTCATTCTTTGGTTGATGGACATCTAGGTTGTTTTCAGGTTCTGGCTATTACAAATAATGCTGCTATGAACATAGTTGAGCAAATATCCTTGGGGTGTGGTTAAGCATCTTTTGGGTATATGCCCAAGAGTGGTATTGCTGGGTCTTGAGGTAGGTTGATACCCAATTTTCTGAGATATGGCCATATTGATTTCCAAAGTGGCTGTACAAGATTGCACTCCCACCAACAGTTGAGGAGTGTTCTTTCTCCACATCCTCTCCAGCATAAGCTGTTATCAGTGTTTTTGTTCTTAGCCATTCTGACAGGCATAAGATAGTATCTCAGAGTCATTTTGATTTGCATTTCATGATGGCTAAGGATGTTGAAGACTTCCTTAAATGTTTTCTGGCCATTTGAGATTCTTCTGTTGAGAATTCTGTTTTTAGCACTGCATCTCATTTTTAATTGGATTATTTGCTATTTTAGTGTCTAGTTTCTTTAATTCTTTATATATTTTGGAGACCAGTCATCTGTCAATGTGGGATTGGTAAAGATATTTCTTCCATTCTGTAGGCTGCTATTTTGTCTATTGACATTGTCCTTTGCCTTACAGAAGCTTCTCAGTTTCAGTAGGTCCCATTTATTAATTGTTGCTCTCAGTGTCTGTGCTACTGGTGTTATATTTAGGAAGTGGCATGCTGTGCCAATGAATTCAAGGCTACTTCCCAGTTTCTCTCCTATGGGGTTCAGTGTAACTGGATTTCTGTTGAGGTCTTTGACCAATTTGGACTTGACTTTTGTGCATGGTGACAGATATGGATCTATTTTCAGTTTTCTACATGTAGACATCCAGTTATACCAGCATCATTTGTTGAAAATACTTTCTTTTTTCTATCATATAATTTTGGCTTCTTTGGCAAAAATCAGGTGTTCATAGGTGTGAGGACTAATGTCAGGGTCTTTGATTTGATTCCATTATTCAACATGACTGTTTTTATCCAAGATCAAGTTCTTTTTATTATTATAGCTCTATAGTAGAGCTTGAAGTCAAGGATGGTGATACCTTCGGAAGTTCCTTTATTGTACAGGATTGTTTTGGCTACTCTGTGTTTTTCAATATGACGTTGAATATTGTTCTTTCAAGATCTGTGAAGAATTGCATTGGGATTTTGGTGGGAATTGCATTGCATCTATACATTGCTTTTTGTAAGATTGCCTTATTTACTATGTTGATATCATGGGAAATCTTTCCATTTTCTGGTATCTTCTTCAATTTCTTTCTTCAAAGACTTAAAGTTCTTGTCATGCAAGTCTTTCCCTTGTTTGGTTAGAGTTACTCCAAGATATTTTATGTTATTTATGGGATATTGTAAAGGGTGAAATTTATCTAATTTCTTTCTCAACCCATTTATCATTTGTATGTAGGAAGGCTACTGATTTTTTTGAGTTAAGCTTGTATCCTGCCACATTACTGAAGGTGCTTATCAGCTGTAGGTGTTCCCTGGCAGAATTTTTGAGGTCACTTATGTATACTATCATATCATCTGCAAATAGTGAAAATTTGACTTCTTCCTTTCCAATTTGTAGCCCTTTAATCTCTTTTTGTTGTCTTATTGATCTAGCTAGAACTTTGAGTACCATATTGAGCAGATACGGAAAGATTGGACATTCTTGTCTTGTTCCTGATTTTAAGGGAACTGCTTTGAGTTTGATGTTGGCTGTTGGCTTGGGCCTTTATTACATTTAGGTAGGTTCCTTATATCCCTGATCTCTCCAAGACCTTTATCATGAAGAGGTGTTGAATTTTGTTGAAGGCTTTTTCAACATCTAATGAGATAATGATGTGTTTTTTTTCTTTCTTTCAGTTTGTTTGTATGGTGGATTACATTGACAGATTTTCATATGTTAGCCATCCCTGTTTCTCTGGGATTAAGCCTATTTTATCATGGTGGATAATATTTTTGCTGTGTCCTTGGATTCAGTTTGCTAGTATTTTATTGAGTATTTTTGCATCAGTGTTCATGAGGGAGATTCATTTGTAATTCTCTTTCCTAGGTGCATCTTTATGTTGTTTGGGTATCAGGGTAACTATAGCCTTGTAAAAAAGAGTTTGGTAATGTTCTTTCTGTTTCTTTGTTCAGGAGTATTGGTATTAGCTCTTCTTTGAAGTTCGGGTTGAATTCTGAACTGGGTTTTTTGTGGTTGGAGACTTTTGATGACTACTTCTATTTCCTTCGGGGTTATAGGTCTATTTAAATTGTTTATATGATCTTGATTTAATTTTTGTATGTGGTGCCTATTCAGAAATTGTCTATCTCTTTTACATTTTCCAATTTTGTGGAGTACAGGTTTTCCAAGTATGACCTAATGATTCTCTGGATTTCCTCAGCATCTGTTACTATGTCCCTCCTTTCATTTCTGATTTGGTTAATTTGGATATTCTCTCTCTGCTTTTTGGTTAGTTTTGATAAGGATTTGTCTATCTTGTTGATTTTCTTGAAGAACCAACTCTTTGTTTCATTGATTCTTTGTATTATTTTCTTTGTTTCTATTTTACTAATTGCAGCCCTCAATTTGATTTTTCCCTGTCATCTGCTCCTCCTAGGTCAGTTTGTTTCTTTTTGTTTTAGAGCTTTCAGAAATGCTATTAAGTCCCTAGTGTGAGACTTCTCCAACTTCTTCATGTGGGCACTTAGTGCTATGATCTTTCCTCTTAGCACTGCTTTCATAGTGTCCCATAAGTTTGGGTATGTTGTGCATTCATTTTCTTTGAATCCTAGGAAGTATTTGATTTCTTTCTTTATTTCTTCCTTGACTCAATGATGATTCAGTTGAGCATTCTTCAGTTTAATGAGTTTGTAGGCTTTCTGCAATTTGTGTTGCTGTTTAAATCTAACTTTAAGCCATGGTGATCTGATAGAATACAGGGTTTTTTTCCAATTGTTTTGTATCTGTTTTGTTACTGAGTATGTGGTCAGTTTTGGAGAAGATTCCATGAGGTGCTGAGAAGAATGCATATTCTTTTGTGTTTGGGTGACATGTCCTATAGATGTTTG
The DNA here is from genome assembly GCA_001675575.1 of Neotoma lepida. NCBI lineage: Eukaryota > Metazoa > Chordata > Mammalia > Rodentia > Cricetidae > Neotoma > Neotoma lepida. The sequence continues at coordinate 18,959 of LZPO01098201.1, forward strand.
TTCGGTCCATTTGAATCATAACATCTGTTAGTTCCCTTATTTCTCTGTCAAGTTTCTGTTAGGCAGACCTGTCCAGTGGTGAAAAAGGGGCGTTGAAGTCTCCCACTATGAGTATGTGAGATTTGATATGTGATTTAAGAGTTTGTAAAGTGTCTTTTACAAATGTAGGTGCCCTTGTATTTGAGGCATAAATGTTCAGAATTGAGATTTCATCTTGATGGATTTTTCCTGTGATGAATATGAAATGTCCTTTTTCATTTCTTTTGATTAATTTTAGTTTGAAGTCTATTTTGTTAGGTATTAGGATAGCTACACCAACTTGTTTCTTAGATACATGTAGTAGGACAGACCCATAGGGTCAAGGATATTGGCTCAGACCAATTGCCAAGGCATGCACATAATGTTCATACTCCTTAAGAACCAACCTGAGGTCTGCTTGAGGGCCTAGCAACAGGAGCTGTCAGAGGGCCTGGTTGCTGTCAGAGTTCCTAGTCACTTTCAGAGTCCCTGATCGTGCAGAGTCTGCCGGAGGACCTAGCAACAATCCCTGTCAGAGTTCCTGATCAATGTCAGAGTTCCTGATCGTGCCCAGCCAATGAGAGACAACCACACTGAATGCTGGGAAGAGGGTATATAAGGCCTTCCCTGTTATTGAAGTAAATGAGTTCATTATTTGCTTTCAATGGATTTCCAATGTCTGAGTCATTGACACCGAGTCTTCTCACCCCCTCTCCTGTCTTCTCACCCCCTCTCCCGTCTTCTCACCACCTCTCCTGAGGGAGCAGTTAGAATACAAGCTATAGGTACATTTGATTGGAAAATCTTTTCCCAACCCTTTACTCTGAGATAATGTCTGTCTTTGAGGTGAGATGTGTTTCTTGTATGCAGCAGAAAGATGTATCCTGTTTCGTATCCTCAATGCTAGAGATTCTCTCTTCCATCTCTTGTATTCTTTTGGTTATGCTTGCCTCTGTATTTCCTGTTCATTTACTCAGATTTTCCTTTTCCTGAATTCCCTGGGTTTGTGTTTTCTTTATTGTCTTTATTTCAATTTTCAAGTCTTGAACTGTTTCCTTCACCTGTTTGATTTTTTTTTCTTGGCTTTCTTTAAGCCAAGAAAAATTGTTGATATTTCTTGATTTCTTGATATCCATTCTGTTAGCCTATGTGATTTTACAGGAAAATTTAGTCCGTTGATATTAAGCGGTATTAATGACCAGTGATTGTTAATTCTTGTTATTTTTGGTTTTGTTGGTTGTAGATATAGTGTGTGTGTTTCCCTTTGTGATTTTTGGTGTGAGGTGTTTGTGTTTTGGTGGTTGCAGTTAACTTCGTTGGGTTGGAGTTTTCGTTCTAGTTCTTTCTGTAGAGCTGGATTTGTGGATATATCATGTTTAAATCTGGTTTTGTCATAGAATAGATTTTTTCTCCATCTATGGTGATTGAAAGCTTTGCTGGGTATAGTAGTCTGGGCTGGCATCCATGGTCTCTTAATGTCTGCAGAATGTTTGTCCAGGACCTTCTTGCTTTCAGAGTTTACATTGAGAAGTCAGGTGTAATTCTGACAGGTCTGCTTCTATATGTTACTTGACATTTTTCCTTTGCTGCTCTCAATATTCTTTCTTTATTCTGTATGTTTAGTGATTTGAATATTATGTGCCGAAGGGAATTGTTTTTGTGGTCTAGTCTACTTGGTATTCTGTATGCTTCTTGTACCTTCATAGGCATGTCTTTCTTTAGGTTGGGAAAGTTTTCCTCTATGATTTTGTTGAATATATTTTCTGTGCCTTTGAGCTGGAATTCTTTTCCTTCTTCTATCCCTATTATTCTTAGGGTTGGTCTTTTCGTAGTGTCCCAGATATCCTGGATGATTTAATATTTTCTTTGACCGATGAATCTGTTTCCTCTAGCGTATCCTCAATGCTAGAGATTCTCTCTTCCATCTCTTATATTCTTTTGGTTATGCTTGCCTCTGTATTTCCTGTTCATTTACTCAGATTTTCCTTTTCCTGAATTCCCTGGGTTTGTGTTTTCTTTATTGCCTTTATTTCAATTTTCAAGTCTTGAACTGTTTCCTTCACCTGTTTGATTGTT
>LZPO01098202.1:16126-31362 GCA_001675575.1 Neotoma lepida
CCTTTTTATTACTTTTCTTCGTTCAACACACACCTCCAGTGACAAGAAAGAGACTTGAATGGGCTTCTCCAATAGCTATGCTCTGCGCTTACACTCTCTTGTTAAAAGAAAGGACACACCTAGAATATACGCAGGCTCTAAAATGTGCTGAACATATTAAAGACTATTTCTTGATAACAGGAAATGTGTATTAGAAATGTGCATTGGACACACCCCTGAANACATAGAGGATTTCCTCCCCTGTTTATGTAAATCATATGGCATTTCAGCATCCTGGAAAATTCTAGATTTTCCTTCTGACTTCAGTTAAAGTTGTTATGAACACCCCTATTTTTACTCCTGGCCTGTTTGTGTCCAAGTAGTTTACAGCATTATAAAAGCTCTCACACAATGGAGGAACACTGTATATTCCCAACATGTTTAAGACACATATCAGGGAGGCGAATTCCACTGAATATTTGTCATTGAAATGAACTAACTGGTCAGCAACCCCACCCACAATCACCAAAGTTCTCACAAAACTCCTCAGCAGAGACCATGCTATGAGGTATATAGTTACAGTCCCATCCACTCCTGCCTCATTTCCATAATTAGTTTATTGCTCTCCCAGTTCTTGTCATCTGGCTAGTTTTCCTGGGCATGAAGCCCAGTTTGGTTTGATTTTTGTTTATTGTTATTATCTCCGCATCCTAGTTTTGAGTCTGAAGCAGGTGCCTTAAAATCATGTTATTATATACACATTATTATAGAATTAAACAAAACTTTCCTCTTACAAAATCAAAACACTTATATTACTCCACTTTCTGAATACAAAACTTGAAGAAAATGTGATCTAACTCCCTCCTGGTCTGGGGAGTTCATAGCTGATTAAAAAAAATAATAGAGCCTTCAAATTCTACCTGTCTAGTGAAGACAGTAGTTTACTGGGGAGTTGGTTGAAAGTACCTCTTCAATGCAAACAAATTGCCTGCATAAGAAATATCACAGCACTCAGATCAAGCCAATCCAATTTTCAGCATGGATGGAAGTGTGGCCCCACCTTTAACAGCAGACTATTTAGCATTTGATTGCTGCAGGTAGAGGGCTAGGAAAGAGTCACTTTTCTTCAGAGATGTGACCCCCTAATAGGTCACCCATGCATTAGCAGATGACCTTAAAACCATGTCCATATTGGAACCACTAATTGGACCCAGTGATAAAGAAAAGAGGACATGAGGTTGGGAGGAAGATTTAATAGAAGGCTAGGAGGTGGAGTGGTTGGAGTGGAGGTGTGCGTATGTGTATGTGTGTGTGTGTGTATGTGTGTGTATATATGTGTGTGTTTGTGTATATGTGTGTGTGTGATATCAAAATACATCGTATACATGTATGATATTCTCAAAGAATAAATAACATATTCAAAAATAAATGTCACAGTGCTATGTTCCTCACTACCTACATAAAATAGATTCCTCAATTAATTGTTTTTAATAACTTTAAAGACTAAGTAAATACTGCAGTTTCTGTTGTGCATTCAATAACCATGAAAGATAAACAGAAAATAAGCATTTAAAGTAGCAGGTGGGTCCCAGGAGATACTGCAGTATCAGTCCTCTGCCTTGGTTCTCAGCACTAACTGAGCATCAGGATCACCTAGCAGCTTCTACAGCAAATACAATGAGCTGTGTGAACAGGAGCCCCTAGGGACAGGGTCCTGACATACACACTTTAAATCTACCCAGTTAATTCTGAGGCTGACTGATTGCCAAGAACCATTAGATATGTACTTATTATGGGGGGGCTTCCCCCACTTTTTCCCTCAGGACACTCTTGAGCAGGGAGAATTGAGGGATATGTAGATAGAAATATAGAGAGAGACAGTTAGAAACATAGGATACCCTTGGGAGGGCCTGGATCAAAAACCTACCACCCGCTTCTGTCTCTACTAAAGGGCTTTTAAAGGAATGCCAAGGGGTGGAGCAAAAGACCTCCCCCTAGCACAGCCAAGAATAGACCATCCCAGACACCTGGTGACCATGCACGTGGTCAAGCCATCCCCTAATGCAGCCCTGCTGTGTAAAGCAAGCTCAGATCTCACTAGGAAGCTTTTGTGGGCTCCCACAACTTATCCATTTAACAAATACTTATGAAGCACTTACATTTTGTGGGCAATTCCAGGATTTTGTAAGATAGGAGACTGATCAAGAACCTAGGTGCCAGCTGGAGGGGTAAGAATTCTGCAGCAGAGCACTAAGTATACTGGGATGACATGGGTGGCGGGGTAGGGGGTGATACATGATATGTATGCCATCTGAGGAAATATATGGGAGCCTTTAAGGACTAAAGCACAGAGGAGGAAAGTCAAAGGGTTGATGCAAAGTGACAGTATCTCTGGCAGTATACTAGCATCCCTGGCATGGATTTTCATGACCCCTCCACCCCCCAATTTCTTCTCAATAGGCCTATGACCTATGACAGGCTAATTGTACATAGAGTAGGGAATTATGGTTATTTTTTCTTCTGGATTTGAGGACCAAACCCAGGACCTTGCACTTGTTAGGCAAGTGCTCTACCACTGAGCTAAATCCCCAACCTTGGGAATTATGGTTTTTTAAATGAAGTGGTATCTCATTTAGAATAAAATGCAAGTCCCTAACTATGACCTACAAAGCTTTAGATGACCTGCCCTTGGGTGCTAAGGACATCTCATTTCACTTCCCTTTCTGTCCACTGAGCTCTGGCTGTCATTAGCTCCTGGCAAGGTCTGTCCTCCAGGCCTCCTGCACAAGACATCCTCTTGGTAGATATGTGATTTCCTTGGTTTTCTCGGTGTTTCTTGCTCACTGTTCAAATTCCAGGCTATNGGTTAACTTCACAGAAAGACACATCTGTGGTTACTTTGTCCAAGTAGGTGTCTCCTAGCACTTTTCTACACTGAACTATGTTTGTGTGAAAAAATAGATTATTTCAAGCCTGTATACAATATTCAATGTTTGCTTCTCTAAGATGTTTGTGAAGAACCAAGTCAGACATTTCTCATGTACCAAGCCCCAAACATATATGATATGGATAAATTTCCACATGAATCTAAGATACCACCTATCAGTGTGTGACACAGGCTTCCACACACTTTTAAAAATAGTATGTAATTGTAGGTATCTTTTTGGTACAGTTTGATTCTTCTCTGTGACTTAGGCAAAAATTATGCTTTCCATTTTTTATAGACAAGAAAACTGAAGCACAGAAAGAGCTGACTTGCCAAAGCCACACTTAATAACTGGAAAACCCACAACTTATGTGATGAACTTTGAGCCATTGCTCCTTCTCCTGCAAATTTTTGCTACAATGTCAAATGTCACATTTTATTGGCATGGGATGCTCAGTAAGTAAGGATTAGTTGAAGCCTTTCTTTCTAATGATACTTATTATGATTTTTATAGTTTCCTGAGTGATTTCCTCAATTTTCCTTTAAATAAACATACATGTTACTCAAATAAGTTAATGAAAGACAAAATAAATTCAAGTCACAAATAGATGCAGAGCTTTGTTTTCATTAAGTAGAAAGCAATGTGGTAAACATAATTAAAATGTATGCATTATTAATTTCAAGCTAGAAAGGGCTTATCATCTGAGGCTTAGGCTTTAGAGAATGGATGATTAGCAATTAAGACAGGTGTTAAAGACCATCAAAATGAGGATGCATTCCTAGATAGAATAAAACATCTCGAAATGGCCCTTCTGGGGTCCATATACACTACATATTGAGACTCATCTATTATGTTTGGGGGGTACCCAGGCTTCCTGATCCCTTACATCCACTCTTGGACGTATACGTCCATATAGGTCCACTGATTCCTATATGGACATTGGAGAAAGACCAAAGCCTGTAGGAAATCAATTCTAGGTCATTCTGCTATTAGCTCTGAAGAAAAATAATGGCTTCATGCTTTTTCTTTAATCTTAATGTAGAGTTGGTCCTAGATCCTTGGCTGTAGCTTAACTACAGCTAAGAAGCAATGATACAAAGTATTGTGTCCAGATTATAATTACCATTGTTACACAAGTTGTATTTTCTCTCCATCTCATGGACTAAAGCTCTAAAATGTGTTTCAGAAGATGGTCCTTCCATGAAACATTCTACAAAAATAAAATCAGACTAGAATCACAGGATGGAGATCCCAAGCTTTAGCTATATCCACCCAGAAAACACTTCACTTAATTAGAAAGCAACAAATACGCTAGGCTTAGAGACTAATTCCAGTATTTGCAAGGCTGAGGCAGGAGGAACACTATGAGTTTGAGGGCAGGTTGGACTATGTAGTAAGTTCCTGGATATCATGGTCTACATAGTAAAACCATGTACTGAAGAAGAGGGAGGACGAGGAGGATCATTACAGCATGATGCCAGGGCTAGGCAACTGACATGAGAATCACCATGACTACATACCTTAAATTCTTTAAATGTCATCATACATTAGTCTTATTATGATCTTTTATGTAAGAGCAATTCAATATTAGTGGTATAGCTCAGGTCCCTGCTCTGCTGGTCTAACAGCCAAGCATTTTGTTTTTGAGACTCTTGATAAGAAATATATAATTTAGATGTTTTTTAAAAAGTGATGCTTGCATGGAATCTTACTAGTGTTGTTCTTTGGCTATGCCAGGGGTGAGAGACAAATAAAAAAATATAGTAGCAACAACAAAAGAAATCTGCAACATGGGTTCAGGAAATCAACATCTGATTTTTGACAAAGAAGCCAAAACTGTACAATGGAAAAAAGAAAGCATCTTCAACAAACGGTGCTGGCATAACTGGATGTCAACATGTAGAAGATTGCAAATATACCCGTATCTATTGTCACGCACAAAACTCAAGTCCAAGTGGACCAAAGACCTAAATATAAAACCAGTTACACTGAACTTGATAGAAGAAAAAGTAGGAAGTAGTCTTGAATGCATTGGCACAGGAGACTACTTCTTAAATATAACACCAGAAGCACAGACAATGAGAGCAACAGTTAGTAAATGGGACCTCCTGAAATGGAGAAGCTTCTGTAAGGCAAAGGACACAGTAAACAAGATAAAATGACAGCCTATAGCATGGGAAAAGATCTTCACCAACCCCACACCTGACAGAGGGCTGATCTCCAAAATATATAAAGAACTCAAGAAACTAGACATCAAAATATTTAACAATCCAATTAGAAAATGGGCTACAGACCTAAACAGAGAATTCTCAACAGAAGAATCTCAATGGCTGAAAGGCATTTAAGGAATTGCTCAACATCCTTAGTCATCAGGGAAATGCAAATCAAAATGACTCTGAGATACCATCTTACACTTGTCAGAATGGCTAAGATCAAAACACTGAAGACNGCTTATGTTGGAAAGGATGTGGAGCAAGGGGAACACTCCTCCACTGTTGGTGGGAGAGCAAACTTATACAGACCCTTTGGAAATCAATATGGTGGTTTCTCAGATAATTGAGAATCAATCTTCCTCAAGACCCAGCTATAGCATTCTTGGGCATATACCCAAGGAATGCTCAAACATACAACAAGGACACATGCTCAACTATGTTCATAGCAGCATTATCCGTAATAGCCAGAACCTGGAAACAACCTAGATGCCCCTCAACGGAAGCATAGTTTAAGAAAATGTGGTACATATACCNAATGAGTACTACTCAGCAGTGAAAAACAATGACATCATGAAATTTGCAGGCAAATGGATGGAACTAGAAAATATCATCCTGAGTGAGGTAACCCAGACTCAGAAGGACAAACATCACTCATAAGTGGATACTAGATGTAAAGCAAAGGATAACCAGACTACAAACCACAGCTCTAGAGAACCCACAGCTGACAAGGAGGACCCAAAGAGGGACAAATGGATCATCCTGGGAAGGGGAAATAGATGAGATCTCCATGAGTAAACTGGGCATGAGTGGTGGTGGGCAATGGAGGGTAGGGGATGAGGGAATGAGAACATAAAGGAATGGGATGGTCGAGCTGGAACAGGGATGGAGTGGGAGAGCAATGATAGAGAAACCATGATAGAGGGAGATATCATGGGGACAGGGAGAAACTGGGTGCTAGGGAAGTTCCCAGGAATCTACAAAGATGACCCCAGCTTAGACTACCAGCAATAGTGGAGAGGGTATCTGAACTGGCTTACCCCAGTAATCAGATTGGTGAATACCCTAACTGTCATCATAGAGCCTTTCTCCAGTAACTGATCGAAGGAGATGCAGAGATCCACAGCCAAGTACCAGGCCGAGCTCCAGGAGTCCAGTCGAAGAGAGAGAAGAGGGATTCTACGAGCAAGGGCATCAAGGTCATGATGGGGAAACCTACAGAGACAACCAAACCAAACTAGTGGGAACTCATGTAATGTAGATCAATAGCTGTGGAGCCTGCATGGGCCTGGGCTAGGCTTTCTGCATAGTGAGACAGTTGTATATCTTGATCTGCTTAAGGGGCCCCCTGGCAGTAGGATTAGAATCCATCCCTGGTGCATGAACTGGCCTTTTGGAGCTTANTTCTATGATGGAACACTCTGCACAGCCTTGAGGCAGGGGGACAGGCTTGGACCTGCCTCTACTAAATGTACCTCCCCATGGGAGGCCTTACTTTCTTGTAGAATGGAATGTGGGTGAGTTGGGAGGGGGAGGTTGGAGGGGTGGGAGGAGAGAAGATGGGAATCTTTGATTGGTATGTAAAATGAATAAAAAAATTTTCTTAAATAAAAAAAATATAGCAGCAACAACAAAAGAAATCTGCAACAAGGGTTCAGAAAATCAAAGCAAACTTGAGGATGGCTTCTGATCACCAATATTTTAAGGGAGCAGAATAAAGACATAGATACTTGGAAACTGACTTCCTTCTGGCTCTGTTAAAAACTCTGACATATGATCAGTAGACTTCATAATATACATGAGAAATACATTTCAGGTCTGAGGCTGCATCAGCAAATTTGTCAGATGATGTTGCTGAGTGCATGTAAAACTGAAAAACAGAAATGTCTTAATAATTACCACAAACATTTCAGAGTAGGGAACCTTCATCTTCGTTACAGTTAGTGGGATATGGGGCATGCTGCTTTCTATACAGGGTTTATTTCTTCTTATACTACATTTCAAGGTGTGTTTGCTTTAGGATCTCATATATGTTTGGAGTCCAGAGAGTTGTGACCCTGGGTTCTAAAATCAGACTATTTTCCAAATTACTAGATTTGTCATTAGGGCTTAGTCCTCTCTTCTTCCCATCTTAGAAACCAAGGGCTCTCTGTAAAGACTGCTGCAGGACCTCAGTGGGCCCACGAGTATCCTTACATTTGCAAGTTTTAATAAAGAACTGTGGGGATGGGTGGAGGACACTGCTAGGCCATCCCTATCCTTTAGTTCCAAGGGAAGAAGGTACAAGTTCAGTATACATGGTTTTGGTCTCTGTAAGGGCTAACCACATAGGAATAAGCTCTCTATACAAGAGATTTCTTATTTGGTATCACTTTTTCTAGGGTGGTACTTGAAACTATATAATAGTCTCATCTTCAAACTGGAGGATGAAAATAGGGTTGGGAATGGTGATGACAGGGTGGTAGTGGTTGTGGTGGTGGTGGTGGTGGTAGTGGTGGTGGTGATGGAAAAACCAAAAAGTTTCTCCAAAAGGATATGAAAAATGGAACCATTTATATGAAAAAATATTTTCTCTTATAAATAATTATGAGAAATCATCTTGCATCAAGCCTTCTCTATGGAAGTTCAGAGCACTTATCTGTACATTGATAGTGCAAGTACCCACTAGTAGAACTTTGCTGGAGGCCCTAGCTTGTTTTAGTGTTTTCAAATTACCAGTGAGGAGGTAGTATGCCTGTTGAAATGTGGTAGTTCAATGTCACAAGACCACAGGATATCTAGGCAATACTTTGAAAATCTAGTCCCTTATTTACCACATTCATAATTCCACTTTTATTTTGTAATTATGAGGATATATAACACATCTATTTCAAATAGATGATTGAATTTAGGTTCAGCATAAATGGTCTTAAACCTTTACATCTTAAGTCTGAATGGAGCATAGACCCTAAAGGCAGGAGTTTCCGTTGCTCTCTCCAAACTAGGATTATGATGTGTGGTGGTTTAAGTAAAAATGGCCCCCATAGGCTCATATATTTCAATGCTTAGTCATCAGGGAGTAGTACTATTTAAGAAGGATTAGAATATTAGGAAGTGGACCTTTGTTAGAATAGGTATGTCTTTCTTCTAGGGGTGGACTTTAAGGTTTCAAAAGCCCAAATGCCAGACCCAATGTCTCTCTCTCTTGGTCTGTGGATTATGATGTATCTCTCAGGTACTGCTCCACTGTCACATGTCCCACTGTGCTCCCTGCCATGATGAAAATGGACTAAACCTTTGAAACTGTGAGCAAGCCCCCGGTTAAATGCTTTATTTTATGAGTTACTTTGGTCATGGTATCACTTCATAGCAATAGAACAGTGGCTAAGATCTGATGTCTTCTATAATAAGTTGACACACAGTATAAANTGCTGTATGCANAAACAAGGGAATCAGCAACTAGTTGAATGGTTCTCCAAGATAAGGAAGAACAGCACAGATAGATGTAAGATGAATNTTAAACTGTCTTATAAATTGAAAACACTAGGCCAGGTATTGGAGTAAATTTTGAAAGGTCAGAGAAGCAGAACAANACACAGCCAATCTCACTTTGTCAACTCCTCAGCTGATCTTGTTTCCTCAGACTGAGGGTTTCTGAGTCCTCATCTGAATGAATCTCAGCTGAACTGCTGCTAAAAAGCCTCAAAGCTTAAAAGGCCTGAAANGCTTAAGAGGNCTCTAGTTTTTGGTTCTCATGCCTTATATACCTTTTTGTTTCCTGCCATTACTTCCTGGGATTAAAGGCATGTATCTTTCCCAAGCAAGACATAGATCTCAAGTCCTGGGATTAAAGGTGTGTACCACCATGCCTGGCTCTGCTTCCAGTGTGCCCTTGAACTCACAGAGATCTGGATGGCTCTCTGCCTCCCGAATGCTAGGATTAAAGGCGTGTGTGCCCACCATTTTCTGGCCTCTATGTCTATCTAGTGGCTGTTTTGTTCTCTGACTCCAGATAAGTTTTATTAGGTACACAGTATTTTGGGGACACAATATAATCACCACACAGCTCTGTGCCTATGAGAAACCAGGAACAAACAAAAACTTATTTCAGGTCAAACTGCTAGGGATCAAAAATCAAGACACAGTTTTAAAAGACTTGAACGTCTTAATGGAAAGGAGGATTATTCTAGGACCTGAGTACAAAAGAAGGGTAAACATCAAGGAATTACAGAAATATCATGAGAAATAGGAGAGGAATTTGAGGGTTAAAACCACTTACAATATTTTTTCCTACAAACTTATTCTAGCAGCATCCTTAGCAAGTAATTCTTTTGCTTCCAGCTCCCTGAAAACATGACCCGAGTCTTGAGATTTGACCCATTCACACTGTGTTTGATGTTTTAACTTCCTTACATAATCTGTCATAGACTTGGAGAACAAATAAATTTGCATGTATTTGGGGTGATGGTGAGATGGGACATGAAACAAATTACAAAACCAAAGTAATATTAGTTTTTGCAACTTTCATTTTATCTGGGAAATATATGAAATCCCTGATTCATGGAATGTACTATGAGTCAAACAGCCAAGTAAGAAAAGTAAATGATCAGATAAACAACTGTGATGGAATTTGAAGGAGATTTAACTCAGGGGACATTAAAAACTGTATACACAACAAGGAAACATAAAGAGTTAACTACAGGCAGCGTCTGTTCTGTTCTTACTTCCTCCTTTCCTTTGGAAAATAATGTAAACATTGTTTTTCATCTATTCTTAGAAGAGATTTACAGTGGAACATAGCACAGAAGAATCAAAGCAGCAGCAGCTACCTCACCCAAGAATCAATTAATTTTCACCGCAAGAAGCTGGAAGACTGGATCACTGAACACTCAACATGAGACAATGTCCTTTAATGTTACACTTTCTTTCAGCATTCACATTACATATTGGAAAATACAGGTGAAGTAGTAACTGTCCTCAGGAAAATACCATATTTGGTAGAAATTCAGTGTCTAGTATATGTTGGTGAGCTGAGAAAAGCAAGTTTCAGCGGAGAAAAGCTGAGAAAAGACATCTTACAAGAGAGAAGTTGGAAGCATCTTATTCCCTTCCAGTTTTGCAAGAGGACAGATGCTCACCACTGTACAATATAGNCCTGGTTCTCAGGTCCTCCATGCAACTCCCTCAGCCATGTGTCACTGGGGATAGTATTTCACAACACATATTTAGTACACATGAACCATGAGAGGTGTCCTATAAATGTGGGTTTCCTTATGTGACAAGACCATCAGTGTGAGGAAGCTAGAAAGGGAAGGAGGGAGAGGGAGAAAAGGAAGTGGCTAAAACTTGAAGAGTCAGAACTAACACAATTTCCTAGTGGGATAGTTATTAAACATTTAATATCACTAGGATTTTGGAAAAATCAAAACTCTTATTACTTAGCAAACACAAGCTGTCAAATATAATTACAACTGTCAGTCAAGCAAAGACAGGTATACCTGCTCTCTGCTTTAACACCACTGACTGGATACAATTCTAATTACATATTTTAAATGAAGGCATACATCACTGATAGTCTAAGAAAGTGAATGATGTCACTCAGAACCTGACACATTAACTCTTTACTGTTTTACACTGGAATATAAAATCAAGCAAAAGTTTCTGGTTCAGACAAAAGCTCCACCACATTAGTAAAAACCATCTGGAATTAAAGCTAGCTGAGTTTATCTTGGTTAATTCAAGTTAGTTTCTATCACAGGTAAACAAAAGTGTACTATATGACCCAGGAATTTCAGTCTTGTGTCTATATCCAACCAAGATGAGTGTGTGTGTGTGTGTGTGTGTGTGTGTGTGTATGTGTGTGTGTGTGTGTGTATGTGTGTGCATGCTAGCTGATTAAAGCTAGCTGAGTTTATCTTGGTTAACTCAAGTTAGAATCTATTACGGTATACTATATGACCCAGGAATTTCAGTCTTGTGTCTATATCCAACCAAGATGAGTGTGTGTATGTGTGNGTGTGTATATGTGTGCATGCACACACATGGATACACATGAGCATATATGCTCTGATTTATGAGGATATTTTCTCCACAAGATGAAAGNATCATAAAACAAATATTTTAATGTACCTAGCTAACTTATAGAACACCAAACATTGGTCTAGCCTATTTTAAACATTCCCAGAACCTTTATATTAAGTAATAGGTGGGCAAATTCATCTAACACAAAGGATATTTTGATAAAAAGTTTTAAATACCAAATGTAAATCATTGACTACTTAAAGTGAAAGTCAGATTGGAATTAAGAGTATAATTTTGCATCATCATAAACTCACACGACTGTCAGCTGAAATATGGAAATCAGATTATCTGTGTGTACACTCATTGGCTCAGTTTCTCTGAGAAAACACTAATACAACAGCTGATAAGTCAATCAAAATTTATTTTCAATAGTGTTGAAAAGAATACAATTCTTAGTAATGTATTTGACCAAAGAAGTGAAAGATTTGCACACTGGAAGCTATAAAACCTTATTGAAAGATATTAAAGAATTAAGCAAATATAAAAGTACCTCATGTTCAAGTAACTGAATGAATCAGCATGGTTAAAATGGCAAAAATCTCCAAATTAATCTAATGAGTCACAGTGGCAACAGGCTGGAAAACTCCGAATTATTAGTAGGTCAGTTCTCCCCAATTGATTTATAGATTTATTGATACCTCACTAAAAATGTCATTGGGCATTTTGGTGGAAATTGAGTACAAAATTCATATGGAAATATAATGCTAGAGGAACAGACATTGAGTGAAAGGTGGAAGACTACTATGTTGTGATTACAAGACTTTTATAAAACAATGCGNTACAGTTAGAAAAAGACACATAAATCCAGGGAACACAGGGGACAGTCCAAGGCAAAGATCTTGCACATATATGTACAATTGGGGTTTAACCAAACATATTTACTAGAACAAGCAATACTGGAACAATTGGATGCAACAAAATGAAATCTTTTACTATCCATAAAGTGAGTCTGAATGACGGTATATTCAAGATCTGTAAACATCAACAGATATAAATTTATAAGGGAATACTCAGGAGAAAATACTTGGGACATTGGGCTGCAAGAACATGTCACTACAATATGAAAGTGAAATCCATGAAAGAATAAAGGATTTCACAAAAACAAAACAAAATCTCTCAAAACTGTTTAAGAGAATGAAAAGATAGTCTCCAAAGTGGGAGATGATGTTTGCCAAATATTTATCTGAAAGAACTTAGAGAGAATATTTATTTAAAACGCTTGTGGTAGTTATTTTTTGTTGCTGCAATAAAATATGTGCAATAAAACCCTTGGGAGAGTAAGAATTTATTTTGGCCCATGGCTTCTGAGTGCTCTGTCCATCTTGCTCATGTGTGTGGGCAGAACTTTCTTATATTAGGGTGATTTCAGATATTTTGTCACAGTGATGGAATGCTGTCAAACATAGTATACATATATGTACAATGTGTGCATAAACACATATCTATGCATTACACACATATATGTATATATACATACATATAGATGTATGTATATGCCCTACATGTTTGATTTCTTTGAACAATAATGATAAAATCCCAAGACATTTTTTGGTACAGAAATATTTTTTGGATATGACAGTTAGTGCCAATGCCTATAGGTGTAAAAGAGTTTGACACCTCAAAGAAGACAAATTTCTTTGTTTGGAATGATAAAACTTTATGAGGCAAGAAGAAATTGGAAGAGAATGCATGAAAGCAAGGGTACATCATTAAGAGCCTGGTACAAAAGGCTTTGTAAACCTGAATCAAAGTGTAATTAGATTGACTTGATTTTTTTTAAACTGACTGTTGTAGTGTATAAGTCATGGCAGAAGTGTGCATGCAAACAGGGAAATCCCAAGGAATATGTGTTCCTTTGGTCCAGGGAAGAAATGGCAAAAGCAATTTAGACCAGATGATAGAAGTAGAAACAGATATAGTAGATAATCTAATCTACATAGCTGTTGACACTCAATACAGAAATTTTGATCAATATAAGATTGAAATTATAATAATACAAAAATAACAATCCTTAAAGTCAGTTACCAAACAGCTATATCATTTTCACAGCCAGATGCGTAGGATAGAAGGCTAATGTTTAGACGTAGGTCACTGTCTGCTTTGTATTTTTGTTTATATGTATGTGTTGTTCTATCTGCCATATTATAAACACCCTGAGAATATACTTTTTCAAAGTAATTGGTGGAGTGTGGACTCTGTCCTGATCCTAATATGCAGAATGTCACATCATCTCCACACCATTAGAAATAGCCACAGAGCTGTAAGTACTGATCACTGTGGTTAGAAACACCTCCCCCTCTACATTCAATGATCATGTCTCTATTTTTATTTTTAATTTAAAAAAATTTTAAATTTTGGCTCATTTAAGACAGATATGCCAGGGAGGATAAGCAGCCACACCTGACAAGCAGATTATTCTACATGGTAAAGAGCTGCCTCTCACACATGGAAAGTCAGTGCCACCCCTCTGCATCTCTGTGACTTCTGCTGCAAATTCCAAGGTGGAACATATTGTTATGCATGACATTAGCATTTTGAAACAGCCTAGGAGTCATTTCTGAAATAAATGAGGCCACATGTATTAAATGACTTCTTCCTAAGAAAAATCCCTGGGGTCTTTCTAAAGTACTATCTTGATGAAGATTTAGAACAAAAGGAATGAATGCTGAATGAGTGTAAATATGCTCAGTTTTATATTTAATTTGCACATAAATTACAACATAATTGGGGGATGAACTGTCCTAAGGAAATGAGGCACAACTATCAATAAACCCACACTTCTCAACTCAGCTGGCCTAGATGCATGCAATCTTCCATTTGCTTGGCCTCCCCTTTCTTCCCCTCCCTCAGCTACAGCACCTAAGAGAGAGACTAGCATGATGTCTTAGTTACTGTTCTATTGCTGTGATAACACACTATGACCAAGGGAACTTATAGATGAATGAGTTTAGTAGGGCTGGCTTACAGTTTTAGAATTAGTGCATGACCATCACAACAGTGAGTATGGTGGCAGGCAGGCAGACATGGCCCTGCATCCCAGACTTTGGGAGGCCAGCTCCCAGATCTGCTCCAGGGTAGCCTAAAGAGTGCCTAGGAGTACTGAGAGCTTGGGGAAATTCTTGTCTATCTGAGGGCTAGACTTTTTCTATCTGTGGGGAAGACAAGGAAGCATGCAAGCTTTCTGATGGTAACTTTCTCTTACTTCATTTTAAAAATTCTCTCTGGCTCTTTCTGTCTCCACGCAGCNACATATCTCCACATTACTACAGTCTATACATACAGCTACATATCTTTCTGTATATACATACATTCAATCATCTCTATACACAGTTACATCTATTTTCTCATGGCTACACATCTTTCTTTTACATACATTTCTCTTCTACATCTCTTTTTTATACAGCTTCATCTTCCTTGCCTCAACACAGTTACAAATCTCCACACAGCCATAGCTATACATCTCATTTACATAGCTCTCTCATCATATAACACTTTACACAGTTCCTTCACACTCTCATACAGCTCTTTATACAGTTCCTATACATAGCAGCAGCTCTCTCACACAGCTTTCTCTCTCACACACTCACTCACACACATACATCTTCTATATCATTCACACTCTGCTCACTCACTCTTTCAATCATTCATTGTCTCACTTTTCTTTCACCTTTTCTAACACTTCTTCATCTCTCACTCAGCACACATACACTTTACTCACATTCTGTATAGCTTCCTCCTCTACATGCCGCTGCTGCCCTCATAGCCAAACTCTGGACATTATATGTTATATTTTCAGGGTGCAACCCATTCTCATAACACATGGTAAGTCACACAGTTTTTCTCAGGCTAGGAAGGTCACACTGATCAGCTAGTAAGTAACACTTGGCCTTGCACGTAGCCTGAGTGGTTAGCGTTCCCAGACACAAAGTAAACAATTGGCTGAACCTTGAGTGGTAGGGTATGTGCAGAAAGAGAATTACTGCAGGGAGTTATGTCTACCAAAATTGCCTCAGTTCTGACCTTGATTCAGCAACAAACAACACCTGGGATCTTGTCTTTG
>LZPO01098203.1:5977-31319 GCA_001675575.1 Neotoma lepida
TTTTGATTCATCTGTCGAAGTTGTTCTATCATTCAGTGCAGTATCTTCCTTTACATTAGACATTAGCTTATTTGATTGTCCTGTAGAGGAATTTCCTCCACAGTTGCTTGTTAATTGTCATAATACCTTGTTAATAGTCATACCCAACTCACGGGGTTCAGTGAGTTCTCTGCAGTGCTGGGCCCAGGGGGTCAGTTGGATGCAGAGTCTCTGTCCTGAGCAGGATAGACTTTTGTTCTTCCTCAATGATAAGAACTGGCTTGCATCTGCCTGCAAATAACAATCTGTACTACTTGCTCACATGCTGTGTTGTGACCTAGTTACTTCAATTTTAGGGCTTTTCCCAAACATGGCCATGTGTCTCTGATGAAACAAATGTGGAATTTTTTATGCTTTGGGTTTCCCCAGCTCACTGAGTGATTTTTAGTTTAATCACTCTTTCATTTCACATATATCATATATAATATTACAACCAACAATTGGAAAATAGCAATAGTCATATACATGTTTTCTTGGAAGTATGGTATCAAAGTTGAGATTTCACTCTTCTGGCATATACTGTTCAAATCAAGTTGCATATAAAGCACATGGCTTCAGCACCTCATGGTTGTCAAGATGGTTGCTAAGAACCAATGAAGCCAAAGACCTGGCCTCTCATTATTTTATCAAGTATTAAGATAGATGCTATTATCATCTTTTCCCTCAGATACATTTTTATTTCCAAGTTAGCACGAGTTATGTTGTTGTTACTGATGTATACAGCACCCATAAGCTATCATAGCTGGGTACACAGAATAGCCACTACCAGAGTGGCACAAAGATCAAGAGAGAATCATAGAAGTGAGTCAGTCTTCCAAGGTGCAAAGGTCTAAGCCAAGGCTCTGCAGCACAAGTAGCCAGGTGTTCTCCCAGGCACAGGATATTGTACTGTACTTCCAGTGACTCAACCTCTGGGCTGGGCATCTACTATCCCAAAGCCCCTCTTCCCAGGAGTTCACATCCAGGAAGAATAGGCTAGCCTTGGAAAAAGCAACAGATGATCTCAGACCCATTTCTATTTATGGAAAATTGAATCTCTCTGAACTAAACTTCAGAGCAGTTATCTTTGAAGAAGCAACAATTGATCAAATTGTCCTCCTCCAGGATCAAAGTCCAGGCATTTTATTATGTTTATATATTTATTAGGCTTTGTGAGTTACCAATACTGTAACCACACCTCATGGAACTGTTCTGTAATATAGTAAACAAGGATTTCAAATGAAGAAAGAAGAGAAGAGGGGGATAATAAATGAAGTAGAGCACAAGTGAAACAGGAAGGGTGAAGCACAGCATTAGGTTATAAAATAAGGAACTATGCAAAACCAAGTACAGTCTTGACCTGGCACATTGGAGCCTGAGATCGAAAATGCCTAAGTGTATTTGCAACATAAAAGCAGAACCAAAGTGGATTTTATTTTCATTTCTTTGTTCTCTTTCAGCGTTTCAGTCTAATACTTAGCTTTTACTGAGATTTGTGTTAACAGTATCAGTCAAACAACTTCTGTGCTGTAAATTTCAGGCTTGAAAATATAGGTGAACACCATAAAGTTTGCCTCTTTTCTTTTCTCTTTAAAAGTTACTTCCGGTGTCTTCAACAAGTGATTCTGAGTATATGAAGTTGAGACAAGANGGTGAACAACAAGATGGAAGAGGAGATGGTGGAAGAAAGGAAGAAAAGAGGGAGGGAGGGAGGGAGGAAAGGAGGGAGGGAGGAACGGAGGGAGGGAGGGAGGGAAGGAAAGAGCTTTCCCCCTAGTTTTGGAAACACAGGAAAGAAATGTCAAGCAGCAGGTTTATTGGTTCCTAAAACATTTGAAATCCTTTCTCAGTTCCAGGTCTCTGGTACTGCCTGGAGGATTTGCAAAGTCATATGCAGTGAACAGAAGTGTCCCTGCATCCAGGCTGCTCTTGGCCCAACACAGCAGGGCAGCTTTGATCTTAGCAGAGTCTTTCATCTCACAAGGCAGATGCCAAGCAGGATGCTAATGTGACACTTCACACAAGCAAGCATTATGAGCCTCCTATGCAGATGTGGGTACATGCATTTCAGAGCAGCCAAGTAGCATCCCACAAGAATGTACACATCTTGACCCCCAGTTGCTGTGTTCTTGGCCTGTGGCATTTTCCTACCAGTGTATCTATGAACATGATTCAATATTCTTTAGTAGTGTTTTAATAATTTACCCTTGCTCTGTAATATTAGAAAATTCTCTGAAGTCACTTGATAGCAAAACTATAAACCACATAAAATATAACTTTACATGATATCAATCAAGGTTGTGTAGTTATATAGTGATTGTATTTGGCTTTTATCATTTTTCCTTCTCTTGGTTGAAAACCAAAGACAACAACTAGGGTTAAGTGGCATTTTCACCAGACTCAGTGGCTTGTCACAGGAACTGTGCATTGCTCTCCTTACAGAACAAACTCTTAGAAGCTCCAAAGCAAAAGTTTTACTTTTGCTCAGTTTTGTTTCCAGGTTTTTGTAGCTTCAGGTTTGAATTTATCAACTTCCCAAGGGGGTGTGTGCTTTAATACACTATTGATTTAACACTGGAGATATCAATTGTAAACCTGGAGTCTCAGTCAAGCATCTGAATCCTGAAGCTTCCATGGTCTTAGTGTGTTGTATTTATGAAGTGAAGAAAAACTCTACGCTTTACTCCCTAAGTATACTTTCTGATGATGCAGGTTAGACTTACCTTGATTAGATGACAAGAGCTCCAAATCCTTGGGTGTCAGGAGGGGAATTATAATGAGAACTAGCCTCCTAACTGCAAATTAAGCATTCTCTGAGAACCGTATGTACTTTTTGCTCCAAAGCTGATCTTAGGCTGTGGTGTGAGGAAAATACTGGAAATTGAGTGCAGGGCCTAATGCACACCAGGCAAGAACTATACCACTGGGCTCTGTTCCCATCCCTCTTTTGACTTAGTATTTAGACAGGGTCTCACTGTTTTTCCCAGATTTAACTTGAACTTGAAGTCCACACCTTTGCATCCCAAACAGCTGGGATGACAAGCCTGCACAACTGGGTCTGACTTGAAAAATTTCTTTAATTATATGAAAATATTGTGAATTAAAATTTAGTGTTATTCAAAGCACGTTTGGGGAAAAATAATTGTAATAGGAAACATCCATCACATGAACAACAGATCATGTAAATACTGCGGATTGGATGTGTCATTCCAATGAGGGCCACGAGAGGGCAGTGCATGCTTCAGAACAGATAGTGCTTCGGGGTTCGCAGGAACATTGATGTGAAATCTACAACGCTTGGCAAATTTTTAATCACATGGTACAGACGAGTACTGTATGCATGCCCAGTACTCCTGACTGTGTTGAGGAATAAAACGTCTAAAGTGGATATTTTACTGTAGACTGTATCTTTTCTATGGATCCAAGCATGAAGGCTTTAATAAGTACTGTAGAAGGAACTTGAAACTCATAATACCAATCTAAGTCTTCATAGCAAAACATGTGTATTAGCAAAAGAGGAAGCAAAGAATAGAAAGAACAGAATACTACTGGCTGAGTGTTACTTCAGTCACGGTGAGGCATGCAAAGCCGCTGGACTCGGTGCTTATGGAACAGGATGGTGGATGCTAGAAAAGAAGCATAACTTTGCCTAGAAGGTTCTGAATGGATTTAGACAGGCGTGTCCAGCAGCTCTCGAATGACGGGAACACAGGGGAACAAATCCAGAAACCCGGGCCAGCTAGGCGGTTGTGGCAGTGGTCCAGGCCAGAGGAAGTCCAATTCTGACAGCATATGGATGGTGATAGTGGAATGGAAGGAACGAATCTGAAAAACAGAAAAGACGGGAAGAGAACCTGATGATCAGTATCGGGCACCGGTGATGGAGGAAGTCTAACATTTTATAACTTGTATTCTTGGATGAAAAAAGTGACAAATAGAGATGATTGAAAATGAAGGACATACAAGTACAGTTTGAAGATGGAGCAAAGTGCTGCTTCTAGTTTTTGAGAAACAGAGCCACATACCTGGAGAATATAAAAAAAAAACAAAAACAAAACAAAATAAAAAAAAAAAAACCTGGGTGTTGATGGAGTTGTTGAGTCTGAACATTGGGGGAGGGATGGGCTGGTGTCAATGGTGGTGTCATTAGCATACAGATTGTCATTGAAATGTTGAGTGTGGATAAGTTCACCCAAGAAGATTGTCAGTACTGAGAAGACAGTGGTCTGAAGCAAACACCTGGACCACCTGAATGCTGGTGGTGGGTAGGAGAGGAATCCACAGTGAAAAGGGAACAAAAACAAATGAGACAAATCAAGAATATAATACTTTGTAGGGCAGTGGAGCATATAACCCACAGAGCCACATGGCCCAGAAATGTGCTGGGACACAAAGCCCACAGCAATCACCCCCGTTTTAGAATTTGAAGAGTACAGGTGGCCTAACAAGAGAAGTTAGATTGTAGGGGCTGCAAAATGAATGACTAGCACAAGAAACAGTCTTGCTTAGCATAGGCTAGTCTTTTATGCTTTTATGATGTCTGTATGAAATAAAAGAAGACATAGTATACTGTCGAGAGAATAAGGAGGGTAGGTCAGAGGGAGATTTCTTGTTACTGAATTCAAAGAAAACCAATAAACCTAAAGCCTGAAAGACAAATATCCTGGCAGAGGGGGCTGGTGTGTAAAGAAGGGGCTGGATGTAGAGCCTGATGTTGGCAGGAAAAACTGAGGTTAGCCTGAAATAAAGGGGAAATGAAATCTTCTAAAACTGAAGGTAGATGATGAGGGATGTGAAGGAGACAGAAAATCAGAGGGATGATGCTTAACCACATTTGTGGCAAGGGAATTTACTGCCATTCTTCTTTCAGATGACTGTCATGATTATGGCTGCCTCATACAGAAAAATCAGTCTTTTTAATAAGAGCTACTCACACTGTACCCAAAAGTCAAAGACAATGGTGCTCCTGGGTAGACATTTGTAGTTCTGGGATGGTGGGGTGGCAGTTTTCTCCCAGAATTTATATAGAGCATTATTTAATCAAGATTCTAGAAACAGTCCTTATAACGGATACAGTGGTCTATGTTTCTTACCTACATGAGGATATAGCACTTATATTAATGTTGAAGGAAGACAATGACAAAATACTGGATGTGACATTTATGTAAGAAACAAAAAAAGAGTGACAGCAATCATAAACATAACACTCTCACTCTTGCCCTCTATCCCTAACCCTAACCCTAAACTAGGCTTAGCCATATAATCCTAATCTTAGACCAACCCTAACACTAACACTAAAACTAACTTTGAAAATGACCCTGACGCTGACCCTGAACCTAAACCTAAACTTAACCCTAACCTGAATCCTAACCCTAACCCTAACCCTAACACTCTCACACTTGCCCTCTAACCCTAACCCTAACTCTAACCCTAACCCTAATCCTAACCCTAACCTAAACCCTAATCCTAAACCTAACCCTAACCCTAAACCTAAATCTAACCCTGAAATTTATGTAGAAACAGAAAGCAAAGACTGACAGCAATTCTAACCCTAACCCTCTAGAGTTTGCTCTATAAACTTAACCTTAACAAACCTTAGCCATCTAATTCTAATCTTAACCCACCCAAACCTTAATCCTAATCATAATTTTAACCCTAAATAAACTAAACTTAATCATCTATTCCTAATCCTAGCCCAATACTAGCCCTAATGTTAACACTAAACCTAACCCTGAATCTAACTCTAACCCTAACTCTAACCCTTTAAACCACTAAAACATTAACCTAATAATTCAATAACTCTCTAAACCTAACACTCTAACCCTCACTCTTGAACCCCCTAATTCTTTAACCCTCTAATCCTCTAACCCTCAAACCCTAACCCTCTAATCCTAATCCTAACCCTAACACTCTTACTCTAACCCTCTAACACTAACCTTCTAACCCTAACCAAAACCACAACCCTAACCATAATTCTCTAACACTATCCCTCTAAACCTAATCCTCTAATCCTAACCCTAATCCTAACTCTCTAATCTAAACCTCCAACCCTCTCACCCTAACCCTCTAACCCTAACCCTCACACTAATCCTCTAATACTCTAAACCTAACCCTAACCCTAACCATAATTCTCTAACACTATCCCTCTAAACCTAATCCTCTAATCCTAACCCTAACCCTAACCCTCTAATCTAAACCTCTAACCCTCTCACCCTAACCCTCTAACCCTAACCCTCACCCTAATCCTCTAATACTCTAAACCTAACCCTAACCCTAACCGTAATTCTCTAACCCTAAACCTCTAACCCTAACCCTCTAATCCTAACCCTAACCCTCCAATCAAAACCTCTAACCATCTCACCCTAACCCTCTAACCCTAACACTCACCCTAACCCTCTAATACTCTAAACCTAACCCTAACCNTAACCATAACCCTAACACTAATCCTAACCTTCTAACCTTAACCCTAACCCTCTAATCATCTAACCCTCAAAACCTAACGCTATACCTATCCCTAACCCTAACCCTCTAACTTTCTAAACCTAAACCTCTAACCCTAACCCTAAACCTTTAACGCTCTAACCATAGGCCTCTAAATCTAACCTTCAAAATCTAACCCTAACCCTAACCCTCTAACCCTAACTTTATAACCCTGACCCTCTAAGCCTTACTCTAACCCTAACCCTAACACTAACCCTAATCCTCTAACAAACTCTAACACTCTAACCCTAACCATCTAACCATAACCCTCTATTTCTGCCACTATCCCTTACCTAACCCTGTAACCCTAACCCTAACCATAACCATAACGCTAACCCTAAACATAACGCTCTAACACTAACCATCTAACCCTAACCAAAACCCTAAACCTAACCTTCTAATCCTCTAACACTCTAAACCTAACCCTAACCCTAGCCCTCTAACTCTAACCTTCTAATCCTAACACTCTAACCCTAACTCTCTAACCCTAACCCTCTAATCCTAAACCTAACACTAAAACTCTCATTCTAACACTCTAACCCTAACCGAAACCCTAACCCTAACCGGAATTCTCTAACCCTAACCCTCTAAACCTAACCCTCTAATCCTAACCTTAACCTTAACCCTAACCCTCTATTCTAACCCTCTATCAATCTCACCCTAACCCTCTAATCTAACCCTCTAAGCCTTTCACCCTAACCCTCTAACCCTAACCCTAACCCTCTAACAATCTAAACTTAACCCAAACCCTAACCGTAACCTTAATCCTAATCCTAAACCTCTAACCCTAAACCTAACCCTAAAACCCTAACCCTTTAACCCTCTAACCCTCAAAATCTGACCCGATCCCTAACACTAACCCTAACCCTCTAACTCTCTAGCCCTAAACCTCTAACCCTCTAACCCTAACCATCTACCCTAAACCTCTAACCTTCTAACCATAACCCTAACCCTCTAACCCTAACCGTCTAACCCTCAAAACCTAACCCTATCCCTAACCCTAAACCTCTAACCCTCCACCTAACGCTCTAACCCTAACTTTCTAATCCTAACCCTCTACCATTACTCTAACCCTAACACTAACCCTAAACCTAATCCTCAAACACTAACCCTCTATCCCTAACCCTAAACCTATAAACTTTACCCTCTAACACTCTAACTCTCTAACCCTAACCCTAGCACTCTAACCCTAACCCTATAAACCTATAACCCTATAACCCTAAAGCTAACCCTAACCATAACTGTAAACCTAACCATAACCCTCGAAACCCAACCCTCTAACCCTAACCTTAACCCAAACCCTCTAACCCTAACCCTCTAACCCTAACTCTCTAACCCTCTAACCCTCTATCGGTATCCCTCTAACCCTGACCCTAACCCTACCAAATTAACCATAACCCTAACCCTCTAAACCTAACCCTCTAACGCTAACCCTAACCTTCTAACCCTAACCCCAACCCTAATCATCTAATCCTAACCCTAACACACTAGCCCTAACCCTAACCATCTAACCCTTTAACTGTAACCCTAACTTAACACTAACCTTAACCCTAATCCTCTAATCCTAATCCTCTAACCCAAAACCTAACCCTCTAACCCTATCCCTATTCCTAACCCTGTAACCCTAATCCTCTAACCCAAACCCTCTAACCCTAATCCTCTAACACTGACCCTAACACTAAACCTCTAACTCTAACCCTCTAACCCTAACCCTAAACTTAACAATCTAACCCTAACCCTAACCCTCAAACCCCCTCAACCTAACCTTAACCCTAACCCACTAACCCTTTAACCATAACCCTAACCGTAACACTCTAACCCCCAACCCTAACTCTAAACCTCACCCTCTAAACCTCTAACCCTAACCCTCTAAACATAACCGTAACCCTCTAACCGTAACCCTCTAATCCTAAACCTCAAAACATAACCCTAACCCTCTAACCCCTCAACCTAACCCTAACCCTAACACACTAACGCTCTAACCCTAACCCTAACCCTAACCTGAAACCTAACACAATCCCTAGCCCCAAACCCAACCCTCTAATCCTAACCCTAACCCTCTAATCTAACACTCTAACCCTCTCACACTAACCCTCTAACACTAACCCTCACCCTAACCCTCTAACACTCTAAACCTAACCCTAACCCTAACCGTAACACTAACCCTAATCCTAAACCTGTAACCCTAACCCTAACCCTCTAACCCTAACCCTCTAACCCTCTAACCCTCTAAACCTGTAACCCTAACCCTATCTCTAACCATAATCCTAACCCTCTAACTCTCTAACCCTAAACCTCTAACCCTCTAACCCTGACACTCTAACCCTCTAACCCTCTAATCCTAACCCTCTAACCCTAACCCTAACCCTAACCTGCTAACCCTATCCCTAACCCTCTAACCTTCTAACCCTAACCCTCTAACCCTAACCCACTAACCTTCTAATCCTCTAACCCTAACCCTTTAACCCTCTAACTCTAACCCTCTAACCTTAACCCTAACCCTCTAACCCTAACCTTAACCCTCTAACCCTAATTCTAACCCTAACCTTCTAACCGTAACCCTCTTACCCTAGCCCTCTAACCCTAATTCTCTAACCCTAACCCTCTAACCTTAACCCTCTAACCCTCTAACCCTAATCTCTAACCCTCTATCCCTCTAACTCTCCTACCCTCTAACCCTGTAAACCCTAAACTTCTAACCCTTGCTCTCTAACACTTGCCCTCTAACCCTAACCCTAGCCCAACCCTAACCTAGTGACTGAATATCAGGTTCCTCTAAGGCAGTTCTCTGAAAATGAATCTGTTATGAGCTGACACATGGATTGAGCTCTCCAGTCATGAAAACTAGGCCACCTTACCTCAGTTGTACTAGGACAAGTAGAGCTAAGAGGACTTAAGAAAAGTGCCTCTGTTCTGTGTGTCCTGAATAGTAAACAGATGAGAGGTACAGTGACCAGCTAAGAAGGGAGTCTCCCCAGGTTTGCTGGCTAGATGTCCTTCAAAAATGCCTGTCAGCCCCTGGAGCCCCAGGCATTTAAAAATGACTGATACTGACATTGCAAGAGAGAATTTTGATATAAATTTTTTAAAAAAGTAAGTATGGCAATTTTTATATTTTGATATGGAAAAGACTTTAACCCCAGTATACCTCAATTTTCTTTTCTTGACAAAGTAAATTCGATAACAGTGATGATTGTATGGATCAGGTTTAATACTTAAGAACTTAAAA
This sequence comes from Neotoma lepida, assembly GCA_001675575.1. Lineage (NCBI taxonomy): Eukaryota > Metazoa > Chordata > Mammalia > Rodentia > Cricetidae > Neotoma > Neotoma lepida. Next base: position 15,705 of record LZPO01098203.1, read on the forward strand.
GCCAGAAAATTAGATTTAAAAATCCAGTCTTTAGATTCAGGGAATCAGAGCTTGTTGTTGGACAGAACCCATCTATTCCTCATAGTTGAGGCTCCTACTTCAGGCATATTTTTTAGACAAGAATAAACAAGACTCAAAGAGGCTAAGTGCTGCACCTACGACCACACAGTTCAGCAGCACAGCCTTAGACTGTCCTCACTCACTGACCTATTAAAACAGACACAGCAGCAGCCTGCCAAGTCATCAGAGCTACACACATGCAGCATGTGCAAGAATACACACACACACACACACACACACACACACACACTTCACTTGTACTTCACACAGACACTGCCCTATTTCTCACCACAAAAAGCTTAGGCAGTCCAGCTATCGACCCACAGCTAGCCTCAGGCTGCAGGGGGAAAGCAGGAAGGCACCTCAGCTTTGGATCTGGTCCCTGGCCCTACATCACACCAGGAGGATGCCAGGTCAGGACTGGGCAGATGCTGAACTCAGTTATGCATCGCCCAAGAAGAAGACAGCAGAATCAGAGATCTAGGAAGGCCATGGCTCTCGTCTCAGCTCATCATGGCCCCAGTCAAAGAGAAGGTAGTCCAGCTGTCCCTGAAGGCCAGGCACTCGCCTAGCCACCCAGAACATCTAAATCAGGAGGAAAAAAGATCAGTTATTGAGGGTTTTGCTTGTTTGTTTGTTTTAATGAGCCTCTTCTCTAAACACAGGACTCTTCATTTGTGAAGACAAGTTAGCAAGAACACCCTGTAATAAGCACTGTAACTTGGACACATGCTGAGTCCTGAGAGTTCAGACAGAGACAGGGAGCCCTGAGCTCCAGATCTGAGGAAGGAGGAAGGATAAATGAGGTATACACTTAGCTAATGGGGTGTTAATGGAATCAGAGAATGTCAAGGTGAGGCTCTCTAAAAAGACATGGGCTTCCCCTATAAAACTGGCAAACCAAGCCCCAGGACCTTCAGGATAGGACCTTCAGGATAGAAAAGCAAATGGCAACCAAAGCAGGAACTAACGTACCAAGTGATAGTGGCCAAAAGGAAATAATTTGGCTAGAGTGGACGGAGCAGATGGTGGCCAAACCAGAAGACAGAGCTGTGTAAGTAAGAAGAATGAAGGACTGATTGTTTGTTGCTCTGATTAGCTTTAACTGTCAACTTGATATAACCTAGAATTTTCTTGGAAGAGAATTTCAACTGAGGAATTGCCTAGATCAGGTTGGCCATGGGCATGCCTGTAGGAGATCATTTTCAATGTTAATTGATTTAGGAAGGTCTAGCCCACTGTGAGAAGTGCCATACCCTAAGAAGGTGGTTCAGAACTGTATTCAAAAGCCAGCTGAGTGTAAGACTGCCTGCTAGCCATCAAGCAGCATCTCCCATGGTTCCTGGCATGCCTCTTTAGGTGGGAGTGAGTCTCTTGGTCAGAGGTAGTACTGTATAAAAACACAGGCAGGTCTACCTTCAAGAACAACTTACCCAAAGTTGTTCTTGGTCAGAGTGGTTTATCACAGCAAAAGCACTGAGACTAGAAGAGACTCCTTCACCACAAATGTCAGTCTCAGCAGAGGAGAGTGGGGGACCACCCAGCAGGATCTGGGAGCTGCTCAGGAGTTTAAATATGGTCAGCAGCTCAGAGTGTGACTTGGGGCATTCCTCAATTTCCACGTGTTGCCCTGTTGCCAAGCTTGAACTCACACCTCAGTCCCCAGGACATTTAAGATCAGAGACTCTCAGGAGAAGGTGTACACACTCTGTATGTAGAATGCTTTTCAGAGTGCACAATGATTTTCCCATTGTGTGCTTGTTTTATTCTCTCTGACTACCGACAGTCAACTATTCTAGTTGTCTGTTTTGGATTAAGCAAAGTGTACACGTAGGAGAAAAGGAATAAAGGAATGCATCAATTTAAAGAAAACTACCCAGGCAAAATTATCGAATGTTTTGTGCAATAACAATTCACCTGGGAACATTGCCCAACATATTCACAAGAAAAAGTGATGTCAGCTGCCCAGTCAGCACTGAAGGCTGAGGAACTTACTATGTGAAGTGTGTGGACTGCAGAGGGCTGCTAGCTGGCTGATCCCTTGCTTACAGCATCTATACTGTTCGTGTTTCCTCTTTACAGCGAGGAGACCAAGCCTCCCAGTCAGATCATTCATCCGACCACTGATTAATAACTGCAAGGAGCTTCCACAGAAGGACCAAGGCTCAGGAGAGACTGCTGGACCTTCTGCATTTGTCAACAATGTGACATAAAAGAAAAAGAAAAACCTTCTGTCCTGTGAAACGTCATATTCCCATCTTCCCTCTTTATCACTTCATCTTTCAAGACTGAAGACACAAATCCAGTTGGACAAGGTTTTAAGCTCTGCACTAAAAACGCCTTCCAAATNAGTGACATTTCTGCTACAAACCCACTGGGCAGGGATGGTAACTTGGTTCACTGCCAGGATAAAACTTAAGATTCAGTAAATATTTAATGTTGTCAACGGCATCACTTCCTTGATCTCTGACCTTTCATTCAGCTAGCTTCCTGTAGAAGGTGAACAGAACCCGAGGAGGCAGACCTGTTTTGGTGCTGGTAAGCATACAGGAGCCAGGAGAATAAGCTACAAAAAAGCAGGAACAGGTTGGTCTACAGAAACGTGCAAATGGCTTGGCAATGTGTTTTAGTGAAATCCATCTTTTGTGCATATGGACAGGTTCACTCATGTGACTGGCGTGATCCCTGTAGTTAATTGAGCCATAGGGAGTGCAATGACTTCCCTCTGTCAACTCCTCTCAGTTATTTTATTTCTATGGGATTCTGCATACAAGAAAGAAAATGGGGCACACAACTCAAGGGGACAGAAAATAGAACTGGAATTATAATCATCTGAACTGGGTTGAGCCCCTCTTTTTCTCTCTCTAATTCACAGTTAGATATTTTATAGACCAGGGCAAGTCAGTTCATCTCCCCATTTTCCACTGTGAAGCAGGGTGATAGGATCCTAGACGGTTCCTCAACTGGGCATCTTCAGGTTCTAGACAGGCTTTTTACAAAACTTCTAAGTTCAGATACAAATTGTGGAACACGGTAAATATACAATTTTACTTTGTGAAGAGAGGATCCATAACTTTTACAAGATTTACAAGTGTCGACAACCATTGTTCTAGATAACTTGTAAGGCTACTTCATCTCATTTTGTTATTGTAATAGAATCCTGGGAGGCAGTAAACAGACATGAGTCAGAGTGATTGAAAGATGGATGTAGAAGTTACTGCTGCTGCTGTTGTTGTTGTTGTTGTTTTAGCTGCTGCTGCTGAGCACACATGAGTTCTTCACCCTTCCTCACAGTCACTCTAGGGTCCACGTAGCATTAAGAAAGCTCCAATTCCCACAGAAACCTGAAGCCCTGTACACAAGATGCAAGACCTATTACAATTGCCTCTGTTGTTACAAAGTCAGGAAAATCTTGAATGTTTGCAAACTAGATTTGCACAACTCTCACTGCATTTTATTTCAATTAACTTCGATTGAAAGAGAATCCCTTGGGACACCATAAGGAGACATTTATAGAGTGACTGACACTGTGTGTTGATTGACAGAGACTTCTGAAAAATCACGATTTTTTGATTGCCCTCTTTAGGTACAAAGGCCAAAACCCTGGTTAGTTTAGCTTAGTTTTGTTTAGAAAGGACTGAGAAGCAAATATGAAGTGATAAGCTGTTGAGATACGCCAATTAAAAACCCAAATCTGGGCTAGAGATGTAGCTCAGTGGGAGAGTACTTGCCAGACATGCACAGGCCCTAGGTTCAATCTCCAGCACAGGAAGAAAAATCTAAAATTAGAACATTGTTCCTTTAGTGAAAGTCCTTGGAGAATCAGCATGACCACTTTGCATATACAGAAAGAAATGTACCCTTAGCTCCCACTTCCTTGTTGGCACAGCCCTGGGGAAAGGAATCTCAGGAACAAAGGTAGTTTCTAGAAAAGGAGAATTGCAATCCTCAGACACAAGATGTCAAATACCAGCACTCACATAGCCTAGCCTAACGTATACAATCCTTCTACAGCAGATGTCCTAGCCGTTTGGGCATGGCCAGGTATCCCTGACTCATCATTTTTTGACAGAAATAATCAAGACTCTGGAGGACTGTGCGTAATTCACTTAATAATTAAAACCATGTCTTTAAAAGGTAGAGATGTTCAGATTCCAGGACATATTTGAACACATCCCCCAAAATAGTTACGTTTCCAGAGTTCAGCTTCACAAATTTCTGTACAGAGATTAATTTGCATAAAGTATAAACTGATAGTAGGAACGTCAGCAGCTTATTCTGAGACTGATGTAATAAAAAGAGAGAAATCCTTGAATAAGTGGGAAATGCCTGATACCAGTAGAATTATTTACAAACCAAGGAAGACTCAGTGCCAGCAGCAGTGTCTTTAAAATGGCTGGATCAACCGAACATAGGCATGGAAAGTGACCGCTCGGTAGCACACTAGTGCTACTGACTTCTGCTTCTGAAGGATGCAGCAATGTAGTAACACTCGGTTCTGCCTTTGCTACTTCTAGTGGCAGTTCCCAGGGGAAACTGGGCAGGAAGTCCACACTCTATANTGGTCACCAGAGAAGTTTACAGCCTCTGCCTGCAGGAATACAATCCTCTTTGTTTTAATTAAACATAGATTTTTTTTCATACAATATATTCTGAACACAGTCCCCGTCCCCAAGTCTTCCCAGCTCTTCCTCACCCCCCTACATAGGTGAGTCCATATCCTTTCTTGCTTTCTCTCATCAGAAAATAAATAGGAATCTTTTTTAAACAAAAAGAAATAATAATAATAATTATAAGATAAGATGAAAATAAAAAAATACTGAGTGGGGAAAACAAATGAACAGAAGAAAGAAGAGCCAAAGCAAAGGTGTGAAAAACACAGACAGACACAGGGCACACATGTTTGCAAACACAGAAATCCCACAGACACAAAATCATGAACTATAATATAGAAGGAAAAATCCTGTAGGGTAAAAAAAGAAAAATGTCAGACAAAGCATTATGAGACAAAAAATACCTCTAAAAATACCATTGAGTTTGTTTTGTGTTAGCCACCTACTCTGGGGCATGGGGCCTATACTTGCTTTGTATACCCAGTGAGAATCTGTTGGAGAAAACTAATTTTTCTTTTAAGAGCAAAATAACAATTGGACATAGCTTTCAGGTTAGAGATAGACTTTGTGTTATTTCATGTTCCTGTGATGTGAAAAGAAAGGGTAAGGTAAGCGGAGAACCAAGCTCATGAAGCCCGAGTTGTGTGTCTGGTGATTACTGAGTCAGGAACATTTGGCTGGAAATGAAGAGCAGATCTTGTCTGGCAGAAAGTGGGATATAACTCAAGTCATAAGTGAGGTGTTGGATGATGTTTGAGGTGCAACTTTTTCCCCTCCATCAGTGGGTTAATAGAAAAGACTGACAATGTGTTACCTCTCTAGTGAGGTCGCTGGCTGATGCCTGAAAGACAGGATGCACAGGTGTCCAAAGTAGGGGTAGGAGTGGTGGGATGAGAGCAAATGGAGACTCAATTCTACACCTAGTACACATCCAAGAGAGAAAGAAAGAAAACAAACCGCAAAGAATGAACAAGAGAAAACAAGTAAAGGAGAAGAAAGAGGGAGGAGGAGAAGGAGGATGTTTGTGTCTCTAACCCAGACAGACAAATCAGAAGCTAATTCTGTTGTGAGCAGTACAAAACTCTCTGGGCCTCTAGAAAATTCCCTGTTGTCTGGGAGCTTGTAAGTGGCCTGACTGAGCTGATGTATGCCATGAATTTTTAACCTTCTGCTTTTTAAGAAAAGTTAAGAGTAGTTGGATCACAAGAATGAGCTTTTACTAGTTCATGGAAACACAAAGGCAAGTCCAGACACACAACAACCAGACTCACAAGAACACAGTTTATACATTTAAGTAAGTTTCCTTACTATAAACCAGCAGAGCTGTTAGAGAAGGCTTCATAAGGTAAGTTGGTAAGGAAGGAGGGTGGCAATAAAGCGGAAATACCACTCAGCAACACCTAAGATTTCTATGGGCCTGTGTAACCTGTCCTCCACATATAAGTGGTCATTTAAGACTGTGAAAATAGTCGGAGTCGTGTCATCCTCATTCAAGAATCAGAATCTTTGTGGATAAGGACTGTCCCAAGTTAATCCCAGAGTAAGTCAGTGAACCAATGTGACCTCCAGTTCAATGGTGTTTCCAACGTAAAATTGTTCCCTCTACTTTAGAAACATAATAGTCAGAAAAGCTATAGAAATAAAATCTATTTTTGTGCAAGTATAAGATGATCTTAATTGTCATGAAAATTTTGTTATGGTTAAAAAATTACATTTCTATCTTTCTGAAATTGGGTCAGAGTGTGAGATCACGCTATTGTTTTCAATTGTCATAAAATAACCTTTGTATCTAATGAGTTTACATCTCTCCTAGGTAAAGGATGGAACTCAGTTACCATTCTTAGAGGAACCAAGAAAATGGCTTCTCACAAGAATTTCTGTGTTGTGGGCTGAGGAGATGCCTCACTGGAGAAAGGTGCTTGCTGTCAAGGCTAATGACTGGAGTTCTCTTGGATTTATGCTGGAAGGAGAGAACTGACTCCTGTAAGTTGTCCTTTTACACACACACACACACACACACACACACACACACACACACACACTACGGCATGTCCCCTTATACACATTAGATAAATAAATATGACTTTTGAAATTTTCTTTGTTCTGTGGATTGGATGAAGAGCCTTGTACTGTACATAATTTGAAGGAGTCCCTTGTTTACCATAAGGCAGTCAATGCATGCTTCTTGCCTATGCCTTCTAGACATGAATGCAATAGGAACAATGATTGAAACAACTATCATTTATAGAGTTTCTACAGTAAGTCCAAATTTACACACATTATGTGTAAATTTTAATTTTAATCCTCACAAAAATTTGGGTGGGTTTTGCTGTTATTATAAATAATAATTTTTATTATTATTCATAACATTTTGAGCTTTCAAGTCAATTAACTTTATCCCAAGTCAAATCTGGAATGAAGATAAAATTTAAAGTAAGTTTATTTACTTCCAAATCATCATCACCTTGCCCATTATATTACAAGACTGTGGACTGCATGCTTTACTGTTTCCACATTACACAAGATGATGATTTTCAGCCTACTTCAACTGTTTCCAAGACTGGGCAGAGAGTACTGGTGGGCAGGCTGAGAGAAGCATTGATTGGGCAACAACTGGACTCTGATGTTTGAACCAATGCTAAAATCTACTATTAGTATAAAATCGTAAACCATAGAAGTTGAAGGAATCTCAGAAGGTCATGTGACTGTTACACTAATATTCACTGAAAATCTGCTATGAGCTAGACAATGCATTAAAGACTGGAGATAAAGAAGTAAAAGTACAAACACCTGCACTGGAAGAACTTACATTGTGAAAAGAAATACAAAACCAAATGTAGCAGCGAGGGATGCACAAACTAGTAGGAAGGATTGGCTATGTAACAGGTCTCATGAAGACGTCCTAGAAAAAAAAAAAAAAAAAAAAAGATGTTCATCCTGGGTCTGTGTCTATGTCTTCAAGGATAAGGAAGTATTTAACAAGTAAACATGGGAATGAAGCTAAAAAGAAGAGAATATTTGAAGGAAAGACCTGAACTATAAAACCATATGGAAGTCACGAAGACTGATGAGTATTTCTACATGAAATTGGGGCTACTTTTCCCCCAATTTATACACATAGGGGTTATCTAATTCTTATTTTCTTGCTTTTTATAGAGATACAAGTCATTGCCTCTAGTTTCTTACCAATCAACCACTTATAATACAAAGACACAAAATAGTATATGAAATATTGGCCAACAGATACATTAGAACCTATTTACTCTTGTTGCCTAATAAAAGTTAACTGCCTAATAAAAGTAAGATCTGGAAAGAAAGGTAGAGTTCACACTAGTGTACTTTGTCATGAAGGGAAATAAACACCTCTCAAACTTGACTTTTTTTTTTTTTTTTAAACTAGGCTTCAGGCTAGCAGCATTCAGGGTTACAGAAAAAATTCTCTGGATGAACTGAAAATCACCTTCTTGTTGTTTTCTCCATAATTACTTTGAATTGCAAATAAAGATTACCACAAGACTAAGCGGGGGTGGGGGGGGAGGTGTCCTTCCGTTTTTAAGATAAAAAGGTGAAGGCAGGATGGAAATGAACTGATAAGTCTCTTGTGTGTCTAAGTAAGCAGGAAAGGCTAAAAAGATATTCTAATTATAATTAAAATAAAGGCCAGTTCCACTAAACATCTGGTTCTTAGTGATAGCAGTCTGCATAATGGAAATAATAAGGCAGCTAGTTTGCTAGATGTACTTCCTTGGTGAGTCAGATTTAGAATGTCAATGAGATCAATTTATGTGATTACAATTAATAAAGTAATTAAGAAATAGAGGCAGCTCAAGAGAATATTGTCCAATAACTAGCTAGAAAGAATGAAGGTCCTAGCAAACAGGGAATTAAATAAAGATCTGCCTGGAGAAGTTCCATCAATAGGATAGGGTCTGTTTAAGGCAGTCAGGTTGATGTGCACCAAGGACAGTGGTTTAAAAATAAAGCTAGAAAATGAGATACAATTTGGGGGGCTTCATGCTCCGAAGCTTTTCTGAGAGCCTGAAGAAGCAAGGTCAGGAGTAGGCTGCAGAAAGGAAAAGAAAGCAATGTTGTTCCTGGAAAGGGCTCCCGGGGTGCAGTGGGCCTGTCTGTCCCTGTGCCCTCTCCTTCTTCATTTGTAAGACTAGATGATTGAACTCTGTAATCTTTATAGGTGCCGACATCTCTAAAATTTGCTTTATAAACACCATCCCTTAATAATTATAACCTCAAAACCCTGAAATTGAATACGAGGGTCAGAGCAAGAAGTAAGCATAGTACCTCTTATAAAAAAGATGAAGCATTCCCCCCAAGTTTAATGCCCTCATGGGAATGTTTCCTGAAAAATCAAAATTTAAAAAGCTCAGCAATGTGTTAAACTAGAAAGCATCTCTGTGAATCAGGCCATCGCCTATTGACTTGTGGTACCAGGGACAAGCAAGAAAGCAGCCTCCTGCCATGACCTCACATTACAACACTGCACACTGTGCCCAAACATGCACTCGAATGTACACTCAGACACACACACAGAGGACATACAGACACACCTACACCTCTTTAAAATGCTTCAAAGTCCATAGATGTTTCTAGGCATTTCTGGTTTGGTTAGAATGTTAACAGACTAACCCAGAGGTGAGCAAAAGTTTGTTTTATGTTTTTTCCAGATAAAGAAGCAAGGTGGGCAAGTTGGAGGTAGGATGTCATTCAAGCTCTCAGGCTAAGACACACACACACACACACACACACACACACACACACACAAGTGAAACAGTATGTGAGTAATCACTAAATGAAAGTAATTGTTAGGTTTTATTTTTGTTTTGTTTTAACAACGCTGTTCATGTGAAGCACGGAAACATCACATCAGGGCAATACATGGAAAGAGTTACAATGAACTTTACAAAGGCCATTGTAAAGGAAGCTGCAATAAATGGAATTAAATACACTCCCCAGAATATCAGGCTAACTCTTTCTTCGTATCTCTGGTGCTTGGTAAAAGGCATAGGAGTGCTAGAATTTGAATCCAGGCTTTAGATCTGAGACCTTAGCCAATTCCCCTTCTTGGGACTCAGGTTTCTTGCTTGTGACATGAGGATGTTGATGACCTGTAAAATGTTTCCAAGTGATAGTACAATAATTTTAGACCAAGATGACAAAAAGTACATCTGAAAGGAATGTCAGGACGGCTGAAAGGCCTGCAGGCTTTGCCAGCTTTGGTCAAGCATGGGGCTCATCTATAGGTGGTGACCCTGGTATATATCCAATATCCAATATTACCAAATCAAAACAAAGGTTCTAACATCATGGTTATTAACTAGAGGCCATTGTCATTCCTAGCTAGACATCCAAAGACTTTGCAAAATCCAAAACTGGAAATAGTTTCAGCTGTCACAGTCAGAACAGGCTGGGGACAGAGGACCTGAAAAGAAAGGGATGTAACTGACATGATAAATAGAAGACCAGCTATTTAAACAGTGATTCCTAAGATGACACCAAACCACAAAGCATTGTGTCCCCAGATGTACTTGTACCAAAGTGGAGCTCTGTGAATGCAATGGATAGACAGTGATAAAACAGGTAGGTAGCTTACCAGACTAGGGTCATGCAGGGGCGAAGGCCTCCTGTGACAACTCTCCAGCTCCTCCAGAGCCATAAATCTAGACATTGTATGGATGCTACTTCCATTTAACTCTAGGTGATGAGTCACTCAGCTCTTTCAACATATTAAATTTCTTGAAGGAAAGGTGAGATTCAGACTGCGGACATCAAATGAACAACCTTCATGCTAAGTCCAGATGGCAGAAAGAATTGTCGTAGCCTAGAAAAATAGTCAAAGCAAACACAGCTTCCCCAAGCTAGCCACAACCTTTACTGAGCCACCCCAGGCTCGGCCCCATTCCAGCAAACAGTTGCACCTTCAAGTGCCTTCCTGTCCTCAGGAAATGAAATCCAGAGGCTCCAAACAACCTTTGTCCAGCAGGAGCTAGGGAAGACCTGAAAAGGTCTCTGATAGGCCCAGTAGAGAAGAAACTGTTGACAGTTCTTCCTGCCTAGTTGGACTCCTCATCACTTATCACAAATTNCAAATTCTGTATTTGGCCCTTGGCTTTTCCCAGCATCAGACATCTGACTCAAATGGACAGCTAACTTTGAAATACTTGACACTGACTTTTTCAAGTGCCAGTTTTCTATCACCTAATTTTGTCTGAAAAGTTCTGGCGCTCCAAAGTTCCAGTTGTTTACCAATAGCTTTGCCTGGAAGGTCAGAATATACTGTGGTTTCTATATCATCTTAATCCCTTCTCACATCCTTCTGTATCAGCTGTGACTGTTGTATATAAAAACCCACCGTGAACTTTCTAGGCTTGGTTTTAGAATCTTAGAGATTGATGTGGGGTCTGTTCATTTCATAGATACTTTAACAAACCTACAGAGCCACCCATGCAGCAAAGACTCTGAAGACAGAGTTCCTGGGTTCGGATCTTACAAGTGACTTTCTTCGTGTTTCAGTTTTAACATCTCCAAAATGAAAATAAAAGTACCTACCTCATAGGGTTATTGTAATAATTAATTGATAGAAATAAATGTAAAACACTCAGGAAATGCACTAGCACAAAGTAATGTTGCCTGTTAATATGATGTTTTTCAGATGAGAAACCAAAGCCTGGAAGTCTGACCAAGGGTACAGCTCTTGATTATTATTGTTGCTGTTCAATTAGGAAACCAAGAAACAAAGATCTGGGTAACATGTAAGTCACCTGTCATACAAGAGGGAGGGAGAATTTTAAATCAAATCTAGGTCTCTTGAACCAAACAGTGTCTCTTAGCACAGCTGTGTATATCAGAGCACATCTGAGAGAATAAGAAATTAAGGTAAAATGATTCACTCAAGAAAGCAACTGGTCATATGTTGAGCAGAACCATAAATGTCTTCTGAAAGGTTGACATGGATGAAGATGATGACCCTCTGAATGAGAACTGGTAGAAAGAATCAATTAGAGACAGTTCCTGAAAATATAATAATTTTAAGTTTGCTTTCATTTTGAAAGATATTAAGTAATTCTTTCCACATGAATATTAGTAAAAAGTATTCACTCACCATAGAATGTTGCATATATTCAAACAGAACAAGTTAAGATTGAGGTCAAAATAATTGCACACTCCTGCCCTAGAGTTTCAAATATACAACAACTTTCTAGGTGTCCAGAAATTGATTTCTTCATCATCAGGCAATCCAGCCAAGGAGCATTTGCCCTAGCAGCAGGGTGAGCAGGCAGGAAAACGAGCCAGCATCTTACAGCTCCAAATGTTTTTCCTGCTCTGACTAAAATCCACTGGGATTTCTTCTACATTTCAGAAGCCTAGATATTTTACTGCTGAAAATGTCAAGCCTCTGAACCAGAGTCACAGTAACTGGCTGTGACATGATAGCATTCCATGGCTATTTTGCTGTTGTTATGTGGTCAGCAATATGGATTCTGAATCTATTTGAGCTGCTATTGATCTGCTTTCTAGCATGCAGCATTATTGGCTCTGAAGAAAGCATTGGTTTTATAGACTGCGAATGTATATTAAGAATAATATCAGGGTACACATTATAGCTAAACCTTTATGTGTGCTCTTTGTTCCCTAATAAAACACTTGTGAGGTTCTCCAAGGGGCCCACCTCTGCTAACCTAGGAAGTCATCCAGCCTATTAAGTTAGTGTAGGAACTTGCCAAGTCAGGGCTTCTCTGTTGCTGCATGCAATAGAATGTGACAGTTTTTAGAAGTGGCTTGTTTAAAAGCTTTGCACTTCCTTGGATCAAGGGGTCATATAGTACAACTGAATTATTATTACATCATTATACATATTAATTAGATAAAATTCTTTCAAATATATGCAAAACAAAGCATGCAGGGTTTTAATGCTAAAATGAGATGTAGCCTTCCTCTTCCATATTTGCTTCACTTTTTAATAAATCAGTGTTTTCTAAAAGGTGAACTGTGTGAAAGGTCCTCAGCCATGTCTAAAGGGAGCAAGCCACTCCTGGGTATGTGTCATCTGATTAGCATCCATTGTAATGAAGTCTTGCTGATCCAAACCTCAACTATTCTTAGGTTCCAAGAATATAACCAGATAATCTTTTGGAACAATTTGACAGTATGTACAGAGATCTTACTTGTAATCTTTAACAAAAACAAAAAAAAAAGGAAAGAAACAAAAGACCTTAATTGAAAAGAGTCAGCCAACGTAAAACTAGAAAGAGATTTACTCAACAATTAAGAGATAAATATCAGCAATTACAGCATGTGTAGCCCAGGTGTGGTCTGATTTAATCTCTCCTCACAAGGGAATTAGTAAAGTCTTTGGGCCCTAGTGGCTTAGGTCAGAGCCTCAGTCTCCTTCTTACATCATTCTCCTTTGGGATTCCTGATTATGTTCCCTGTAGTGCCTCTCACAGTCTGGCTGCATTCTCCCAGCCTTCTCTTCTGCCCACACAATAGCTACAATAGGTGTAGCTGTTGGTGTTTTCAGTCCTGATCTCTGGCTCTGCCCAGCACTGTGACCTCTGCTGTGCTTCCTTCTCTTCCTCTGTGTCCAGCATCAGGTTTGCACATTTTCTTGTGATTAAAACATTGCTCAGGTTAGGTCTTAAACATTCCACAATCTTTCCCAAATGGGCTACAGAACATCTCCCAGCTTCAAGGAAGTCTAGAACATTCCATTCTGGAATGGAAACTGAGCTCAGTTCTAGGTTCTGTATGTGGAGCATTCTAAGGCAGAGTTCCTCCCCCCAGGACTGTAGACTATACTGCAAACAAGCACCCAGATGGAGAAGTCTGAATGCTCAAGTTAATGAAGGTACTTTCTGAAATCATCATAGGTTTGAAGACTTCTTGTTACTATCCACTGTTCCGTTTATCTATTCCCCAAACCTATAAAACATCCAAACTGTGATCACTTAAGAAGACAGTCTTGCCTGGGAAACACAAATTCAGTTAAGCCTCAGCTGGGGGCTTCTTTTGCCCCACAGTCTTGAAGGAATTTACTTGGTAGCTTGCTCAAGTAGCTCTGGAGCCCAACAGCTTCACTTTCACGTCACCTTATGGGGAGCCAATGGCAGGAAGTCTGTGCCATGGGCCTACATAAGGCATAACATGACAGACTCAGGAAAATTAGACTACTGGGACAAAGCCTATGACATCCAAAAAGAGTGTTCTAGGAGATGTGAAGTGGAACTGAGATGAACCAGCCACAGGGTCACTTCTGATCAATACAGTTTTAGTGTTCTCTCACATTCAAAGGAAAGGTGATAGAACTCCACTGTCAAGGAGAAAAGGAACTATGAATGTGTGGCCCTCTGTAGTGTACCACAGTTAAAGGTTGTAAAGTGCTGCTGTTCTCATCTCATGGCCATACAGTGACTTCAGTGTTCTTCCTTCTCTTTGATCTCAGTTTCCTCCCTGGTTTTGCTATCTACTCTGGTTAATATGGCCATCAACTGAATTGATCTATACTGACCAGTCTAGGCAAAATAATAACCTCCTGTTATAATCATAAATAATCAAGTTAAATGTAAACAGAAAAACATCCATGAAATATTTCTGAGCCAAATTCCTAGAGCATTGTCTATATTATCATTAGTCTTTCTCTGTGAGAGGTTTCGCTTGACTAGAGTTTTCAAATAAGTTATGTGCCATCTATTTAAACTCAAATTTCAGCCAAGTAAAACATGTTAGGAGTATGTCTTAAATACTGAGTGGGATATAATCATACTTAAACAATTATGTATGGGGTCTTATACTCCTGATATTTTGCTAGCATGAAATTACATGAATATGTTCCTGTGTGTTACAATCCTAAAATAGAGACAGGGAGCAAATGATTCCTTTTACTTTACTTTCATGTGACACAAGGTTCAGAAACACTTCAATCTGGATGAGGGTAAATTGTAACTACCATTTTGGTAAACTTTCTATATTATCTATGAATNTCCTCACCCACTTTGTTCACGGTGTTGCTCTGTAGCCCAGGCTAATCTGGAACTCCTCACAGCAATTTTCATTCCTCCCAAGTGATAGAATTAGAGATTTGAGCCACCATACTAAGCCATGAATGTCTTTTACTAAAACAAACATTTCTGCTTGGTTAACTACTTCTGTCATTATTTTTCTAAATTGAAGAAAACCTTTGCATTTATGTATAGTCATGTCACAGACTTGAAGGGTCAGTCAAAATATTTATCAAGTTTGTACTATGTGCTAAGTAAACAATGATTAACATAATTTTTATTTATTTTCTTTTTTGCCTCGGAGGAGTTCTGAGTCTAAGATGAATACAAGATGTGAACAGACTGTCACAAGGCAACATAATGATAGGTCTTAAAATACGTGAGCCGAGTTCAGTTGCTGTGATGAGTAACAGTGCTCTGGGAATTTGGTGTTAGAGTAGGTGGCATTGGATCTGATTTGACAGGACAGGCAAGAAAATACCAGCTAGAAAAAGAGGACAAAGTTTCAGTGGAACAATGACAAATTATCTTGTGAAATGAAGTCAGGAAGAAGTCTGCCACGTTTGTGAGGGAGAGAAGATTGTAGTCTACTCAAAGCTGGCAAGGAGGAGCAAGAGCCCCATGTCCTCAAACTCACTACAGGAAAAGGGAGCTTTACTGATCATCTAAGTTAAAGATTAGAAAAGCAGAAGGCAGAGCAACAGCAGCAACTGATCACAGGGTCCCTCAGACAGTCTGAACACAGGTACCCTGAAAGATTTCCAACTTCTGCAAGGATGAGAAGTAAATAGATGCTATAGCTATAGTGAGTTTTCTTCTCTCACTGTGACAAGAGCCTGTTTTCTACACAAGGCTGGCTTCGAGGATGACAGGAAAACACACACACACATACACACACACACACACACACACACACACACACACACACA
>LZPO01098204.1:0-31284 GCA_001675575.1 Neotoma lepida
AAATGGAATGATAGAGATTTAGTTAAAACAACGTTTTGCTGCAGTAGCAAGGCCAGTGCCTGATGGTGATGTTTTTCTGTATGCTGTGAATATGTGTTGCTCTGATTGATGATAAATAAAATGCTGATTGGCCAGTAGCCAGGCAGAAATTGCAGGTGAGATAAGCAAAAAAGGAAAATTCTGGGAAGAAAAAGGCTGAGTCAGGAGATGCCAGCCTCTGCCAAAGGAATAACATTCCTGCAGACCGGTAAAGCCATGGCAAAACATAGAGATTAATAAAAATAGGTTAATTTAAGTGTAAGAGCTAGTCGGTAATAAGCCTGAGCTAATGCCCAAGCAGCTATAATTAATATAAGCCTTTAAGTAATTATTTTATAAGTGGCTGCAAGACTGCAGGGCTGGGATGGACCGAGTGGGGCCTGACAAAACATTCTCCAAGTGACCCTGGAAACAGAATTTGCACCAGGCTGCAATTATCTGTGAATATAAGGACAAATGTTTATATATTATTATTAGGAATTATTCTTTTAAATGTGAAACTGTGAGCTGAACAAGGACTACATGAATAGACATCCAAAAGTGGAAAGAGAAATGCCGATGAAACCTCAGCCTAATAGAAAGAATGAGAAGTAAATGAGGAAAGCTAGAAGCAGGAGGGGTCGTCTTCCTCAGGAAAGAGCACGCAATTGACTGTTCAATGACAAATGTTCATCTCTTAACATATACATACATGTAATATTTTACAAATGAAACAGCATATATAGGCAATATCAAAGAAAGAAGAGACCATGTAATGGAAATGAGAAATGTTATAATTAAATTATAATCTCAAAATTTTTAAAGTAAAATAAAGAAGTTCATTTAGAAGTTAATGACAGAATGAAGTTAAATATTCTTTCTATAAAAACCCAGTACAGATATTTTGTTAAAAAAAAAAAACTTTTTTGTGGTTCATAATATATAGACATAAGTATCTTAAAAGATGGCTCATCTGTACATTTTCTCATCATGAGCTCGATGTTCCTTGTTAATAGAATGTCACCTCTCTCATCAGTTGGACTCCTGAAGCTCTACCTGGCACCTGGCTGTGGATATCTGCATCTGCTTCCATCCTTCTCAGGATGAGGGCTCATGGGGGATCTTCAGCTATGGATCCACAGTTCATGTGTCTCAACTAGTTTGGCTGATCATCTCTGTACACCTGCCCATCATAATCTCATTGTCCCTTGCTCATAGAAGGCCCCATCTCTCCCATCGATTGTACTCCTGGAGCTCAGCCTGGTGCCCGGCTGTGGATATCTGCTTCTGCTTCCATCAGTCTCTGGATGAGGGCTCTATGATGACAGTTAGGGTATTCATCCATGTGATCACTGGAGTAGGCCAGTTCAGGCACCCTCTCGATTATTTCCAGTAGTCTAAGGTGGAGTCATCCTTGTGGATTCCCAGAAACTTCCCAGCACTGTTTCTCCCTATTCCCATAATTTCTTCATTTATCATGTTTTTTCCTTCTTTGCTCTCCAACTCTGTCCCTGTTCCAACTTGAACCTCCCACTCCCCTATTCTCTCATCCTCCATCCCTCACCCCTCATTTCCTCCTCCTCTCTCACAGACAGCCCATGCAGATCTCATCCATTTCTCCCTTGCTGGGTGATACAGGCGACTCTCCTAGGGTCCTCCCTGGAGCTGTGAGTTGCAGTTTGGTTAAACTTTGCTTTACATCTAGTATCCACTTATGAGTGAGTACATATGATGCTTGTTCTTCTGGGTCTTGGTTACCTCACTTAGGATGATATTTTCTAGTTCCATCCATTTGCCTGTGAATTTCATATGATCATTTTTTTCTCTGCTGAGTAGTACTCCATTGTGTATATGTACCACATTTTCTTGATCCATTCTTCAGTTGATGGTTATCTAGATTGTTTCTATGTTCTGGCTATTATGAATAATGCTGCTATGAACATAGTTGAGCATGTGTCCCTGTGGTATAATTGAACATTCTTGGGGTATATGCCCAAGAGTGGTATAGCTGGGTCTTGAGGGAGATTGATTTCCAGTTTTCTGAGAAACCATCATATTAATTTGTAAAATGGCTGTACAAGATTGCACTCCCACCAACAGTGGAGGAGTGTTCTCCCTGATTCACATCCTCTCCAACATAAGCTGTCCTCAGTGTTTTTGATCTTAGTCATTCTGACAGGTGTAAGATGGTATCTCAGAGTTATTTGGATTTGTGTTTCCCTGATGCATGAACTGTGGACCAATAGCTGTGGAACCCCATGGTGCTGCACTGGGCCCTCTGGAAGCCTGAGACAGTTGTTTAGCTTGAATTGTTCGGGAGCCCCCAGACAGTGAGATCAGGATCCATCCCTGGTGCAGGGGCTGGGTTTTGGAGCCCAATGCCTGTGGTGGGACACCTGGCACAGCCTTGGCACAGGGAGAAGGGTCTTGGACCTGTGTCAACTGAGTATGCTAGGCTCTGGGGACTTTCCATGGGAGACCTTGCCTTGGGGGGGGTGGGTGGAGGGGATCTGTGGTTGGTATGTAAAATGAGTGGAAAATCTTTTAATAAAAAAATTACTTAGGAGAAAACAGATTTAACACACACACACACACACACACACACACAGACAGACAAAGGATGGCTCATTATTTAAGAGCACTCGCTTTGCTTCCAGAGGACCAGAGTTCACTTCCCAGCATCCATGTGAGGGGGCTCACAATTATTTATAACTCTGGCTCCAAGCAATAGGGCCCCCTATGCTTTTTTTTAGTAGGAAAATTTTTATTCATTTTACATACCAACCACAAAGATACAACCCCAAAAACTATATGCAGGCTCCCAGCCTGCCTCTGGTCTCAGAATATTGAGACCTCCCAAACTTGTCAAGACTCAAGCCCCAACATATCAGGTCATGCCCTACCTCTTTTCATTATACTTCCTCCCATTCACCCATATTGCTATCAAACTCTATGTTCGGAGATTTGAGAATCAGGAGATATATGCCCAGCAGTTCAACCAGACCACTGAGGTGGTAGAGTCTGGAAACATAATGGATATTCAGAAAAACACTCTGACTGATATGAAGAATGGAGAATCTTTTACATCCTAATTACAGACCCATGGCACCCCAACTGGAAATGAGAGTCATTGGGAAGATTTACAATCAATCTCCCTCAAGACCCAGCTATACCACTCTTGGGCATATACCCCAAGAATGTTCAATTATACCACAGGGACACATGCTCAACTATGTTCATAGCAGCATTATTCATAATAGCCAGAACATAGAAACAATCTAGATAACCATCAACTGAAGAATGGATCAGGAAAATGTGGAATCAGAATCAGTGATAAAAAATGTTCACTGGCCTTAAATATGGAAAATATCATCCATGTAATAATAAATTATAGATTTAGGAAATTGTTTGCATGTTACTTCCAATAGCTGTCTTACAAAATATTGGCATAGTGTTAGGCTATTTAACATTCCATGTTGGATACTCCTCCATTGATATCTCTTAACCAGCTGAGAATTATTATAAGTAGGCACCATGAAGTCAAACCTTTCTCTGACTTTTACTTGTGAGGGTATTGAGAAGAAAGTCTTTTAAATTGATAACCATAACTATAAGAGGCCATCCTTTAGGTGACAGAATAGGCAAAGGAATTCCAGACTGTAGAGGACCCATTGGCTGAATTATCTTGTTAATTCCTCTTACATCTGTTACCATTGTCCACGTACCAGATTTCTTTTTAATAACAAATACAGGAGAATTCCAAGGGCTGGTTGAGTCTTCAATATGCTGAGCATTTAAGTGCTCTTGTACCAGCTCTTATAAGGCCTGCAGTTTCATTGTTGTTCTATGGTCTTAGCCTCCTCTTTCTACCAGGTTCTCCACTGTAAATGTGGTTCAGGCTGTAGGACTGCTGTAACCAAATCTTTCCAGTCTTGAGGCACAATTCTACTATAAGTTGACCTGCCTCTACTGAATGTAGAGGCTCTGCTGACCCGATGGGAGGCCTTACCTTCTTGTAGGAGGGAATGGGGGATGGGTAGGGGAGGGAAGGCTGGAGGAAGAGAGGAATCCATAAGTAACTTTGTTGCAACTCTGGGGTTTTGTGTGGGGCTGCTAGGACAGCTGATGGCTGGAGATGCAAAGAGACAATTCAGCCCTGGAGGGTGAGGTATCCTGGGCACCTCCAGCTGCTTAGGACATCTCTGCCCTGGAGATGTCCAAGACACCTTGAACTACTTAGGACAGCTCTGATAGCTGGAGCTGCAAAAAAACAATTCAACCCCATAAAGATGTTATTCTGACTGCTCGGGAGAGTCAGGCTTAGAACTGCTTCAGCAGGAAAGGGTATCCTGACCGCTTGCAAGAGTCAGGCCTGAAATGGCTTCAGCAAGGAAGGATATCCTGACTGTTCGGCAGAGTCAGTCCTGGAGCTGCCAGGTCAGCTCTACAGGGAAGGGTATCCTGAATGTTTGGGAGAGTCAGGCTATACCTGATGTGGTGGGGCATGGTCTCCCCATAGGATATAGCAATCTGGCTCCTCTCCTGGAGAGTAACACAGCTGAGCTTTCTCAGCCCCACTTAAGGGGGCTTCCTAACAGAACTCTGCTTCTCCTGCCTAAGATGTTACTTATTGCTTCACTCAACAAAAGGGGAAACCCCTGCAGATATGTAGCAATCTCTTCTGCCTCCAGAGCAAAGTGTTACTTTTTCAGCTCTCCCTTGCTCAGTCCGCTGGGGATGTCTCAGTAAAGATCTTCTGTTCAGCTCCTCCTGCTCAGTCCACTGTGGGACATCTCAACAAAGATCTTCTATTAAGCTCCTCCTTGCCAGTCCACTGTGGGATGTCTCAGCAAAGATCTTGTGTTCAGCTCCTCTTTGATCAGTCCACTGTGGGATGTCTCAGCAAAGATCTTCTGTTCAACTCCTCTTTGCTCAGTCCACTGTGGGACATCTCAGGAAAGATCTTCTGTTCATCTCCCTTTTGATCTGTCCACTGAGAGACATCTCAGCAAGGATCTTCTGTTCAGCTCCTCTTTGTTCAGTCCACTGTGGGACATCTCAGCAAAGATCTTCTGTGTGCCAGAGAATGAAGATCTTCACACCCAGAACTCTTTTGAGAAAGAGATTTATGTAGGAAGGAGAAATCCAGGAGAGAAGCTGCCTCTACCAGTGTGGAGAGAACAGCCCACAATTGACTAGGCAGGATAGTTTGTATAGGATATCGTGGGGGCTGATTCAATGGGGATTGGCTAGTTTTTTTCTTTTTTTTTTCTGCCCAGTGATTAGTCAGTTGTGTTGAAGGCTTCAGAATTTCATAAAACAATCATGTCAATAGTAGGGTTTTTTTTTTGTATAACCTGGAAAAAAACAAGGAAATTATAAGGAAATGTACTATTTTTTTTCTTTTTACAACCAAACTCCACTACCAGCAGGATGTAACCCAAAGGGTACTCAGAGGAAAGAAATCTGGCACATGGATGTGTTTCATTTTGCAGAATTTGGAAAATTTGGAAAATATACAACATACCATTGATACCTCTTCGAGATTTCAGTGGACAACTGTTCTGAGTTCTGAGAAGGCTGACTCTGTAATCACCCATTTGCTAGCAGTTATAGACAGCATGGGTATACCTGAACAAATTAAAACTGACAATGCTCCAACATATGTCTCTGGCAAAGTGAAACATTTTTTTACTTATTACAATATAAAGCATATTACAAGAATGCAACACAATCTTACAGGCCAAGCAGATAAAGAAAGATCAAAACGAACTCTAAAGGATATACCTGTCTCTTATACACATCTAGATGTGTATAAGAGACAGGAACAGCAGCTGTGGAGAGACATTGGATAATAGCAAAACCCACAGAATTAAATCCGCCTGTATACTGACCTCAGAGTGGAAATCAGGATATGTATTACATTGGGGATGAGGTTTTGCATTTTTCCACAAGAGGAAAAAAGCTATGAATATCATCAAAATTGATAAAGGTTTGCTTTGAACAAGAGAGACCACTTAATTAGAAGACATGAGAGTTCATCAACCATTATGATCATTTAATTTAAACTAACTTATACCACTAACAAATGCTTTCATTTAAACAAATATAAAAGGTGAAAAGAAAACCTCCCCAAAGTTAGGGTTGGGGAAGGGTTTTTGTTTTTGTCTTTCAGGAGAATGAAGGCGAAGGACCCTGAAGAACACTGGACAAGTGAGACATCGGAAGAAAAAGGATAAATCATCCAGAATAAATGTCACAAGAAAAAGAGTAAATTGGCCTATTGGCAAATCCCATATAAAATTTCATAAGTCTTCCTTATGAAGAAATGTTTGTTTCTTCTGCTCTCTACAGACACTTAATACAAATGGTCTTTATGTAGTCCCAATTTAACTAATATTTAAAGCTGGCTTGGGAATTGGAGAATGGCTCTCTTCTTTAAACCCAAGCATGCTTGTTAAAAGAAAATGCAAAATCTCTGTATCATGTCAGAAGAGCCATCTGATATGGGACAGAAAACACCAAAATTAAGGGACTGTTGTATTGGAACTAATCTCAATTCTTTGGTTCTGTTTTGATTCTTTAAAACTTTTCTAAAGTTATGAATTTTATGTCATTATTTATAATATATATGTATGTATATATATAAACTTTTTTATATTCATGGTCATATAGAATACTAGTTAATTCTAGAAACAGATATTTTTCTAGCTACCTGTACGTGTTTTCATGTTTGAGTGTCTATCAGTTTTATTTATTTATGTATTTATTTATTTATTTATTTATCTGTTTTTGTTTTTCAAGACAGGGCTTCTCTGTGTACATCCCTGGCTATCCTGGAACTTACTTTGTAGACCAGACTGACCTTGAACTTACAAAAATCTGCCTGCTTCTACCTCCCAAATGTTGGGATTAAATGCATGTACCACTACCAACCGGCTAGAGTCTCTATCAGTTTCATGCAGACCTAACAGCAAATTTGAAGTCTCCAAAAAGATGATGGGGTCCCACAATGACAATTCCATCAGGATGCTGATAATACTACTAAGCTAACAAACAACACCCAAAGATCAACTTTGGATTACAAACTGCTCAGGAAAATTTCAAGATGGCTAGCTGACATGATACAGCCTCACAGACCACTCAAGCAAGGACATGAGATAAGCCCTGCACTTTTGTATTATGCAGAGACTGGACAACAAATGATACAACTACCTCTCCCAGGATTTGACAATTAACCCCAAAAATTTCTTTTCCAGATCCCCTAGAGATATCTTCACCCCCAGACAGCAGGAAGTAATTTTAAGAACATGACACCCATTTTCCAAAGAGGTGGGGTGGGTGGTTTTTGGTCATTCCATGGGTTACAGATAATTATCATTGTTTAGGATGGTTGGTTGCAAAGTGTTATTGTTAATGATCAGGATAAAGGCTAAACAAAGAACATTAGATTTAAGGTTCTTTTTTAAAAAGAAAAAAATAGGATTTAGATAAAAGGTAGATTATTGAATCTGTTCTGAAATGAAAGCTATAGAATGATAAGATAAATGGTAGATTACTGAATCTACTCTGAAAAGAAAAAAAGAGAGGATATAGATATATAGATAAAAGGGTAGATTATTGAATCTACTTTTAAAAGGCAACTACTAGTTTTAAATATTTTACATTGGAATGGATTTTTGTATATTGTATACAGATTGTGTACATTGATACTAATTTGAGATTGAATATATTCTACATATATTTCCAATTTATTCAATATATTATATCTATATAGTTCATTTAACAATGTAATGAAATTTGCTAATCATCGAAAGTTATTATTACCAACTAATTAGGATATAAGGAAATGAAAGTTAGTAGTTAGTCAATACAATCGAACTTGTAGTCATATTAGATATGTTTTCAAGGTCAAACAGAGATATATTTTAGATAGACAGATCATCTTCAAACACTTTAGAGATTTATAGAATATAGCATTTAAGATATTTTAATAACATAGCTTGTTTTTCTTTTTTTATGACTATGAGACATGTCTGTTTCTGGCAGCACCAATCTACTTCAGAGAAGATGATGGGCATTGAAGAAACTCTACATGGAGTTAACTTTCCCTGTGGTAGAAGTTAGCCACTGGGCAAGAAAGTACTCTCGCATCAACTGCTGACAGTATGCTGTCCAAAATGGACAAGCAGGACACAAAACAAAGGGTTGCTGATCCTTGCCAAGACAAGATAGAAGGGCTCTTTAGAAAATCCTGCTTCACCGATGAGTCTGACAGATATGCTAAGCCTGTAGGCTGAAGACAATGTTCCAACATTTCAGAGAAACCTTGGGTGACTGTCCAGAAAGCTGACTTTTTCTGTCATAATTCATATTTTTTGGAATTCGTTTGTTTGCACTTCCTGTTTTACTAGGTAATATTGTTTCCTTCTTGGGTCTCTGAGGGAGTTAAAGATTAGATTGTTATAGTTATAGTTTTTCTTGTTAACAAATTCAGAAAAGAATCTTACTAAAGATATGTAAAGTGTGAAAGTTTGAAAGACATCAAAAGATACTTTTGGTAATTCAAATTACGATAGAAGGTAAATTAGATACAATTCTTTAGATTCACAAAAATAGGATAGATAATGGAATATTTTCTCTGAATTTGTCAAATGCAAATGGACTAGACATTGTTGATGTGTTTATTGCTTGGATATATTATATATAGTTATCGTACTTATTTTATATAGTTTTTCTTCTATTCTCTATAATTTTTTATTTTTTATTTTAGACAAAAAAGGGGAAATGTGATGGTATATTGTGTCCCTCAATATATTGGGCACCCTAATAAAGCTTATCTGAGGATCAGAGGAAAAAGCCAGCCACTATAGTAAACATAGTGGTCAGTCAATCATAGCACACAACTTTAATCCTAGCATTTGAGAGGCAGAGATTCAACCGGAACTCTGTGAGTTCCAGACCACACTGGAGAACAGAGCCAGGAATGGTGACAAAAGTCTTTAATGCCAGCACTAAAAATAGAGGTTTGGAGGTCTGTAAAGACATGTAGGAAGTGATATAGCTGGGCAGAGTGAGAAAGTGAGATGCAGAACAGAAAGGCATATAGGCATGGGTATACAGGAAGTAGGTCTTTTTGGAAGCTGAAGAGTCAGGAAGGTGAGGTTGACTGTGGCTTGTCTTATTCCTCTGATCTCTCAGTTTTAATCCCACTATCTGGCTCCATTTAGCCATTTAGCAATTCGTCTTCCATTTTCCCATCATGATCTTGATGCCCCTTGTTCATAGACTCCCTCTTCTCTCTCTTTGACTGGACTCCTGGAGCTCAGCCTAGTGTTTGGCTGTGGATGTCTCAGACATCTGCTTCCATCAATTACTGGAGAAAGGCTCTATTGTTGGAGACCTACTGGCTGTACCCAGCAGGACTGCATAAGAGGTTGATTAGGTCATGGGCCTTGGTACCGGGTGTTTATAAGGGTCTACACTTGACTGTAATTAGCAAGGAGGAGGTATTTTGCTCCACCCCTTGGCATTATTATAAATATACATTTGAAATAAAGTTGTGGGCCCATTTAGATTAGGATCCAGGCCCACTCAAGGCTATCCTGTGTTTTCTCTCCCCTCCCTATTTCTAAGTCTCTTATCCCTCATTCCTCAAGAGTCCTGGGGTAGATAATTGGGGGGCCTGGTCTACTACATTCTATGATGACAATTAGGGAATTCATCAATCTAATTAATTGGGTAAGCCAGTTCTGGCACCCTCTCCACTATTACTAGCAGTCTAGGTGGGGGTCATCCTTGTGGATTCCTGGGAACTTCCCTAGCACTCGGGTTCTTCCTATCCCCATGATGTCTCCTATCATTGTATCTATTTCATTGCTCCCCCACTCCATCCCTTTTCCAGCTCAACCATGCAATTCCCTTATGTTTTTATCCCCCAACCCCTATCCTCCATTGCCCCCTGCCTCATCCCCAGTTTACTCAGGAAGATCTCATCTATTTTGCCCCCAGGATGATCTATGTATCCCTCTTTGAGTTCTTCTTGTTAGATAGCTTCTCTGGACCTGTGGATGGTAGTCTAGTTATCCTTTGCTTTACATCTAGTATCCACTTATGAGTGAGTACATACCATATTTGTCCTTCTGAGTCTGGGTTNCCTAACTCAGGATGATATTTTCTAGTTCCATCCATTTCCCTGCAAATTCCATGATGTCATTGTTTTTTTTTACTGCTGAGTAGTACTCCATTGTATATAGTACCTCATTCTTTTCATTCATTCTTCTGTTGAGCATCATCTAGGTTGTTTCCAGGTTCTGGCTATTACAAATAATGCTGCTATGAACATAGCTAAGCATGTGTCCTTGTGGTATGATTGAGCATTCTTTGGGTATATGACCAAGAATGATATAGCTGGGTTTGAGGAAGATTGATTCTCAGTTTTCTGAGAAAATGCCACACTGATTTCCAAAGTTGCTGTACAAGTTTGCAGTCCCACCAAGAGTGGAGGAGTGTTCCCCTTGCTCTGTATCCTCTCAAACATAAGTTGTTTTTGTCAGACATCAGTGTTGTTTATCATAGCCATTCTGAAAGCTATAAGATGGTATCTCAGAATTATTTTGATTTGCATTTCCCTGATGACTAAGGATGTTGAGCAATTTCTTAGATGTCTTTTGGCCATTTGAAATTCTTCTGCTGAGAATTCTCTGTTTAGCTCTGTAGCACATTTTTAAATTAGATTATTTGGTATTTTGATGTCTAGTTTTTTGAATTCTTCATATATTTTGAAAATCAGCCCTCTGTCAGATGTGGGGTTGGTGAAGATGTTTTCCCATTCTGAAGGCTGTCCTTTGTTCTATTGATGGTGTCCTTTGCCTTACAGAAGCTTCTCAGTTTCTGGGGGTCCCATTTATTAATTGTTGCTATCAGTGTTTGTGCTCTGGTGTTTTATATATAGAAAGACGTTTCCTGTGCCAATGTGTAGTGGGCAGCAGTCCCAGCTTTGACCTGGAAGCACAACCCCTAATGAGGCTTCCGGTAACTTCCACACCTACCTGGGACCTCCCCCTGGGGCGGGCCTTGACAGGAGCCTTTAAGACTGGAGATCTGTCCATGCTGGTCCTCTTGGTTCCTGGATCCTGGACACTGGATGGTAGACTGCACAGAGTTCCCCAGAGAACACCGAGAACACCGCTGGACTGCACCTCACCTCTCCTGGACACTGTGACAAACCACTTTACTTGCTGTAAGTTGCCATTAATAAACCTTCTGTTAACTACATGGAGTTGTTGTGCTTTCTCTTCTATAGGTTCATAGTAACTGGTTTTATCTTGAGGTCTTTTATCCACTTGGACTTGGGTTTTGTGCATGGTGATAGATATGGATATATTGCAGTCTTCTACATGTTAATATCCAGTTATGTCAGCATCATTTGTTTAAGACACTTTCTTTTTTCCACTGTACAGTTTTGGATTCTTTGTCAAAAATCAGGTGTTCATAGGTGTGTGGGTTAATGTCAGGGTCCTCAATTCTATTCCATTGGTCCACATGTTGGTTTTTATCTCAATATCAATTTGGTTTTATACTATAGCTCTACAGTAGAGCTCCAGGTCAGGGATGGTGATACCTCCAGAGGTGGCTTTATTAAACAGGACTCTTTTAGCTATCCTGGATTTTTTGTTTTTCCATAAGAAAGTGAGTATTGTTCTTACCAGATCTGTGAATAATTTTGTTGATAATTTGATCGGTATTGCATTGAATCTGTGGATTGCTTTTGATAAGACTGCCATTTTTGCCATGTTAATCTTACCTATCTGTAAGTGTGGGAAATCTTTCCATTTTCTGATAACTTCTACAATTTTTTCTCAGAGACTTAAAATTCATGTCATACAGGTCTTTCACTTATTTAGTTAGAGTTACCTCTAGGTTTTTTATTTATTATTATTGTTATTTGTGGCTATTGTAAAGGGTGATGTTTCTCTGATTTCTTTCTCAGATCATTTATTATTTGTATATGAAAGCTACTGATTTTTTTTAGTAAATTTTGTATCCTGCTACATTACTGAAGGTGTTCATCAGCTCTAGGAGTACCCTGGTAAAATTTTGGGGGTCACTTGTGTATACTATCACATCCTCTGCAAATAGCAAAAGTTTGTCTTCTTCCTTTCCAATTTATATCCCCTTGATCTCTTTCTTTTTGTCTTATTGCTCTAGCCAGGACTTTGAGTACTATATTGAAAAGATATGGGGAGAGTGGACAGCCTTGTCTTGTTCCTGATTTTAGTGGAATCTCTTTGAGTTTCTCTCCATTTAATTTGATATTGGCTCTTGGCTTGCTGTAAATTTCCTTTATTATGTTTAGGTATGTTTCCTGTATTACTGATCTCTCCAAGACCTTTATCTTGGGTGTTGGATTTTGTCAAAGGCTTTTTTAGCATCTAATGAGATGACCATGTGGGTTTTTTTTCAGTTTGTTTTTATGGTGTATTACATTGACAGATTTTCATATGTTGAACCATTCTTGCATATCTGGGATGAAGTCTACTTGACCATGGTGGATAATTTATTTAATGTGTTCTTGAATTCGGTTTGCCAATATATTATTGAGTATTTTTGCATCAATGTTTATAAGAGAAATTGGTTTATAATTCTCTTTCTCTGTTTCATCTTTATGTGGTTTGGGTATTAGGGTAACTGCAGACTTATAAAAAGTTTGGTGATGTTCCTTCTGCTTCTATTCTGTGAAACAATTTGAAGAGTATTGGTATTAGCTCTTCTTTTAAATTCTGGTAGAATTCTGCACTGAAACCATCTGGTCCTGGGCTATTTTTGGTTAGGAGACTTTTAATGACTTTTTATTTCCTTAAGGGTATTAGGACTATTTAAATTGTTTATCTTGTCTTGATTAATTTTGGTGTGTGGTACCTATCCAGAATATTGTATATTTCTTTTAGATTTTCCAAATTTGTGGAGTACACATTTTTGAAGTATGATATAGTGATTCTCTGTAAATTCTTATTGTCATGTCTCCCTTTTCATTCTGATTTTGTTAATTTGGATGCTCTCTCTCTGCCTTTTGGTTAGTTTGGATAAGGGCTTGTCTATCTTATTGATTTTCTCAAAGAACCAACTCTTTGTTACATTGATTCTTTGTATTGTTCTTTTTATTTCTATTTTATTGATTTCAGCTATCAATCTGATTATTTCCTGGCATCTCTTTCTCCTGTGTGACTTTACTTCTTTTTGTTCTAGTGCTTTTAGATGTGCTGTTAAGTTGCTAGTGTGAAATTTCTCAAGCTTCTTTATGTGGACATTTAGTGGTATGAATTTTCCTCTTAGCACTGCTTCATAGTGCCCATAAATTTCGGTATATAGTACATTAATTTTCATTGAATTGTAAGAAGACTTTAACTTCTTTATTTCTTCCTTGACCCATTGGTGGTTCAATTGACAATTATTCAGTTTCCATGTGATTGTAGGCTTTCTGTAATTTTTATTGTTGTTGAAATCTAACTTTAAGCCATAGTGGTCCAATAAAATACAGGAGGTTATTCCAATTTTTTTTTGTATCGGTTGACATTTGCTTTGTGCCGAAGTATATGGTCAGTTTTAAAGAAGGTTTCATGGTGTTCTGAGGCCAAAGTATATTCTTTTTTGTTAAGGTGGAATGTTCTGTAGAAATATATTTACTGCATTTGATTCATAGCATTTGTTAGATCCCTTATTTCTCTATTATGTTTCTGTCTGGCAGATTTGTCCATTAGTGAGAGTGATGTGTTGACATCACCCATTATTAATGTGTGGGCTTTGATGTGTGATTTAATCCTTAGTAGTGTTTCTTTTACATATGTTTTGCCCTTAAATTTAAGGCATAAATGTTTAGAATTGAGACTTCACTTGGTGGATGTTTCCAGTGATGAATATGTAATGTCCTTCCCAATCTCTTTTGATTGATTTTAGTTTGAAGTCTATTTTATTAAGATATTAGTATATCTACAGCAGATTGTTTCTTGGTTCCATTTGATTGAAAAGTCTTTTCCCAGCCCTTTACATCGAGGTATTATCTGTCTTTGCAGTTGAGGTGTGTTTCTTGTTTGCAGCAGAAAGATGGATACAGATTTCATACCCATTCTGTTAGCCTGTGTCTTTTTATATAGGTGAGTTGACTCCATTGATATTAAGGGATATTAATGACCAATGATTGTTAATTCCTGTTATCTTTTGGTGGTAGTGTGTGTCTATTTCCCTTCTTTGGGATTTGCTGCTGTGGGGTTATCTATTGCCTGTATTTTCATGGGTATATCTGACTTCCTTAGGTTGGAGTTTTCCTTCTAGTGCTTTCTTAAGGGCTAGATTTGTGATGAGGTGTTGTTTAAATCAGGTTTTATTTTGGAATGTCTTGTTCACTGTATTTATGGTTACTGTAAGTTTTGCTGTGTGTAGTAGTCTGGGCTGGCATTCATGATCTTAGTGTCATTACATTTGTCCAAGGCCTTCTGACTTTCATTTACGTCAGGTGTTATCCTGATGGGTCAGCCTTTATAAGTTACTTGGTCTTTTCCTTTGCTACTCTTAATATTCCTCTTTATTCTGTATGTTTAGTGGTTTACTTATTATATGGTGAAGGGACTTCTTTGGGGGTCTAGTCTGTTTGCTGTTCTATAAACTTCTTATCTTCATAGGTATATCCTTCTTCAAGTTGGGAAAGTTTTCTTCCATGATTTTGTTGAATATGTTTTCTGTGCCATTGAGTTGGTATTCTTCTTCTTCTATCCCTATTATTCTTAGGTTTGGACTTTTCATGGTGTCCCAGATTTCCTGGACGTTTTGTGTTATGTCTTTGGCTTGGGTGTTTTCTTTCACTGATGAATCTATTTATTCTATTGTATCCTCCACGCCAGAGATTCTCTTTTCCATCTCTTGCATTCTGTAGTATATGCTTGCATCTGTAGTTCCTGTTCATTTACTCATATTTTCTATTTTCAGCATTCCCTAGCTTTATGTCTTCTTCATTGTTTCTATTCCAATTTTCACGTTTTGAACTCTGTTTAATTGCTTTTCATGGTTTTCTTGCCTTTTTTAAGGGATTTATTGATTTCTTCCAATTTTTTATTTGTCTTTTCTTCAATTTCTTTAAGGGGATTCTTCATTTCCTCTCTAAAGCCTCAATCTTCTTCATAAACTTATTTTTAAGTTCATTTTCTTCTCCTTCTTCTACGTTGTAACGTACTGGTCTTGTTGTGGAACTGCTAGGTTCTGGTGAGGCCATATTGCTCTTTATGTTGTTGTATATATTTTTGCACTGGCGTCTACCCATCTCTTCTTCCAATAGGTGCAACACGTGCCTCTGTCTGAACAAGCTGCTTTTGATCCAATCTATGCTTGCTGTGTCTCTCTCTCAGCGGGCCACTCTAGGTCCACACTTTGCTATTGGCCTAATTGGAGCTGAAGTATTCTGTGTCTCAGGGAGCTGCTCTTGGTCCAATCACAGATGATGATTTCTGTGTCTCAGGAAGTCTCTTTGGTCCAATGAAAGCTGGTGGATTCTGTATCTCAGGAAGCCACTGGAGTCTCAGGGGGATCAGGAGGTTTGAGCTAGGGCATGGGTCTCATACATTCCAGTGTCCAATGGGGGGTTTTGGTGGGGGAGTTTACCCAAAGGAATCTTTCTTGCTGGCTGGCAACTGGGGCAGCGATGGGTGGGTACACTCTGTTCTTCCTAATTGTGATATCCAACACACAAAACAACTCTGGGGAAAAAANGGGGGGGTTATTTTGCTTAATTGTCCTAATCACAATTTACCCAATCAAAACTGGGGTATAAATTACAACAAAAAATTCTGAAAATTTTTCTTTTTAATGACTAAGAAATATCTCAAAAAGTGTATTTAAGTTTACTATTATCACAATAAGAATGACTAACAGCAAGAAAACAGCTGACAACAAATATTTCTAGGATGTTGGATTAGGGAAACGTTATCCTCTCCTGGTGGGATTGCAAATAGGCACAGGAGTAGTTGGCCAACACAAAATGGACACTTTGTTTTTCTGCACTTACATTGTTTTAGCTTTATTCATTGATTTTAGTTATTTTTCTATTGTTTTGTTCAGACAAATTGATCAAATAAACTTATAGAAGATAAAGTCTCTACTTACAGTTTCAGAGGGTGAGTAAATGACTATCATGTTGGGGAGCATGGCAGTTGTCAGGCAGGCATGGCACTTCAACAATAGCTGAGAGCTTCCATTTTGAAATAGATTCATAAGGTAAAGGGAGCTAACTGGCAATCTTGTGAGTTTTTTTGAAATCTCAATGTCTGCCCTCAGTGACATACTGTCTCCAGCAAGGCCAAAACTCCTGATCTGTTCCCAGAAGTTCTTTCAACTAATGAGCAAAATTTCAAACATATGCGCCTACAGGGGCCAGTCTCATTCAAACCAAAATAATTTTCTTTTTCACTTTGTTTATCTACATTGATTGTTATTTTCTTCTACTTTTTAATTTGAGTTGGGGAAAGGGAGAGAGAGAACAAAATGCTTGATGATTAAGTAGGTTGAATGAATCTGGGGAAGAAGAAAATATAAACAAAATATACTACATGAAAAAGTAAATATTTTAATGTATCATGAAAATTTACAAATATAAGCTATTATTTTATTGACTCAAAACCATTTCAATACTTTCATCACATTGGAAGTGAATATTTACTTATTTTAAAAATAAGATTGGCTAGTATTTTTTAATGATTGAACATGATTGTAAAATTTTATGTGTTACTTTTTCTGATTATATTTCAAGTTAAACATCTTGGCAATATTAAAAATTATAATTACATACTGTTTTTTTTATAAAGTATTTTTCCATTTTATAATATCTATATACAATTCTAGGATGTATGACTTGTTAATACACACATAGATGTAGATAATGTCATGCATATAAAAAGCAATATAGTCATATTCTAGTTTAATATGAGTAGTTTTTTGCCCAAGTGAATTTTAATATTTGCATAATAAAATTTAGTTTAATAGCAGTGGAAGACAAAATTTAACTGACTTTTTGCCTTATAAAGTCTAAAAATGAAATTGATTATATGAAAACATTTGAAAGATCTAAAAATTATTTATATATTAACAGATAAATTTAATATGGAAAAAATGATTAATTTTTAATCTAGGAGTACATTGTCATCTTATTTGTAGATTATATAGAGACATTGTATGTATATGTACAACAGACATTTTTGATTTTTTGAGAGTTTTATATATTGGTGCTGGATTTATGTCATTTCCATTCCTAACTTTCTTACCTCAAACACCTCCTGTGCTCTCATTCCTTCTCTAGTTCATGATCCTGTATTCTTTATTATTATTATATACAGTGAAGAACTCAATAATATGTTGAATAATATTTTAATATTACATTATACAATACAGACACACACACACAAACACAAAACTGAATGAGGCTATTTAGAGCTGATCACATCACATAAATTGTCAGGGAGTTTATTCCTAGAAAAACCTGATGTTGCTTGTCTGTAGGCTTTCTTCTTTGGATAGGACTTTGTGAAATTTCTTCCAATAATTTTGGTATGCTAATTGATGTTGTCATTATGTGGATGTTGTTTTGGAAAATGTATTGTTTAGATCTTAAGGGTACAAGTTCCCCCCTCATCGTTAAAAGACACAACACAAACAGCAAGCATATTGGTTCTCTGACTAGTACAATCTTGCCACTCCCTACAAGAGGAATTTTCCATCTCCCTGTTATGATTAACACAATTAGACAAGCATTGAATAGAGATGTAAAAAGCAAGAAAAAGACACAGAAACGTCCTTTTAAATCTTTTAGAAAGAAGTAGATTCTGAGAAATCAATGAATAGTAGCCAGTCTCAATGACCTTATCATTACAAACAGATCTCTCTTTATCAAGGCAGTCAATAAAAAGATTCACAAAAAGTCTCTGGAGTATTTATTATCTTTAAAATTTATAGGAATCTTTTGACAAATTAACTATTTAGACATCTTATATAATTTGTAAAAAAATAAAATTGTAGGTAGAACAGTCATTCTTCATCAAATTTTACATGTTTATAACATCAGATGGCTTTTAATATAATTGTAGTATTGGTTTTGTAATCAGATTCAATATGTAAATTTCAAGATAATATATAAAATATCCTTGCAGACATCAAAATTTGCCATATAGCATCATGAATGAGTGTTTTTTTTTGAGTACAGGATATGGATCAGTTTTCATTTCATGTTAAGTGAAGTAATATTAGGTTCATAATGAAAAGCATAATTTGAAGTCAATTATCATGATACATCCAGCAGTTCTTTTATTATTCGGAATTGTTGGGGATTTCCTGTTTTTAGCCAAGAGTGGTGGCATAAGACTTTACTCCCAGAATTCAGGAGGTAGAGGCAGAAATCTCTCTGAGTTTGAGGCTAGCCTAGTCTACATAGTGAATTCCAGGAAGGACAAAGTTACATAGTGAGACTTAGTCTCAACAAAACAAAGTAAACAAATAATAAAAGATATATTCTGTTGTTATTGTGTTTTGTTTTTCCATATGAATCTGAAGCTAGTCTTTTCAAGATCTATGAAGATTTGTGTTAGAGTTGTGAAGAAGATTGCATTGAGTATGTAGATTGCTTTTGGTAATATGGTAATATTTATTACATTAATTCTACCTATCAATGAGCATACAAGATCTTTCCACTCCATGTTATATTAATAATTTTTTTCCAATGTCTTAAATTTTTTATAGATTTTTTTTTCTCAGAATAAGACCTAAGACCTTTAATATTTTTGAGGCACTGTGAAAGGTATTGTTTTTCTGATTATTTTCTCAGTCTGTCTGTTATTTTTATACAGGAAGGCCACTTATTTGATATATTAATTTTATAATCTGCTACTTTGACAAATGTGTTTATTAGTTGTAGCAGTTTTCCCGTGGAACTTCTAGAATCATTTATATGTGCAATCCAATCATCTGCAAATAAGTATACTTGAACTTCTTTCATTTGTATTATTACTCTAGATAAGACTTCAAGCAATATATTAAATAGGTATGGAAATAGTAGGTAACCTTGCTTTGTCTCTGATTTTAGTGAAAATAATTTGAATTTCCTTCTATTTAAGTCAATTTAGCTATGGATATGCTGTAAACCACCTTAACTATATTGAAGTATGTCTACCCAGTATCCATAGCATCTCTAGGACTTTTAACATGAAGAGGTGTTGAATTTTTTCAAAAGACTTCTACATCTAATGACATGATTATATGATTTTTGAATTTCAGCCTATTTATATGGTGGATTACAGTTATCAATTTACACGTGTGTTGAACCCTGTGTTAAACCATCACTGTATCGCTGGGATAAAGTCTACATGATCATATTTGATAATCTTTTTGATGATTGCTTATATTTGTTTTGCAAGTATTATATTGAGATATTTGCATTAGTGTTTATAATTGATCTGTAACTTTTTCTTTGTTGGGAATTTATATGATTTAAGTATGGGTATAACTGTGTCCTCATAGAAAGAACTGGGAAATTACAGCCCCAAATAATTACATAGAGACTTATTATTAGTTATGAAAGCTTAGCCTTTAGCTTAGACTGTTCTCAACTATTATAACTTAAATTTGATTTTATTAATTGGCTCATTTACTGCTCCTCTGTACTATATGTTCAATTTCCTCAGTATCTCCATAGTGTCTTTTGTGCACCTAGTTTCACCCCAAGTTCTTCTCTANGTGGAAGTCCCACCTAATTTTTCTGCCTAGCAATTGGCCATTCATCTCTTTGTTAAACCAATCACAATGTCACATACTCACATGGTGTAAACAAATATTCTGAAGCAGCTAATGTTTTTTTCTGTTCCCATTTTGTGATAATTAATTTAAGGCATATTTGTTAATTTTTCTTTGAAATCCTGGTAAAATCCTGTACTAAAACCATCTGGCCCAGGGTACTTTGAATTGGGAATTTTTTAATTACTGTTTCTATTTCACTAGGGGTTATAGTTATGTTTAAATTGCTTATCTTTCATTGATTTTACTTTGGTAGATAACATATATTAAGAACAGTATCCATTTCTATTAAATTTTCCGATTTGGTGACAGACAAGCTTTTAATATTTGTCCTTTTAATTCTCTGGGTTTCCTTGGTGTCTATTATGTCCATATTTTAACTCTAATTTTAGTTCTGTCTTGTCCCTCTTACTTTTTGTTCCTATGACTAAAGATTGATCAATCTTTTTTTTTTTTGGTTTTTTGAGACAGGGTTTCTCTGCATAGCTTTGGCACCTTTCCTGGAACTCACTCGGTAGTCCAGGCTGGCCTTGAACTCACAGAGATCCACCTGCCTCTGCCTCCCAAGTGCTGGGATTAAAGGCGTGCACTACCACCGCCCGGCTTAGATTGGTCAATCTTAATTAATTTTTTCAAAGAAACAACTCTTTATTTTATTGAATCTCTGTCTTTTTTATTTGTTTCTATTTTATTGATTTCAGTCCTCAGTTCGATTACTTCGTCCTGTCTGCTCCTTTGGTGAATGATTTCTTCCTTTTGTTTAGAATTATTAATTGTGTTGTTAAATTAATAATATGAGATCTGTTCAATCTAAACGAGATGTCTTCATCAATTCCCTCCCATCAGGGAAACTGTAACTAGATAAGCCAGGGACTGAGCAGAAAAGTAAACACTAATGTTCTGCTAAAGGAANCTAGCAACAAAATACTCCAATAACATTTAGAACATTCAGCTATACTCAGTGTCTTGGGCCACAGACATTAGAGAAACCTCCTCTTGCAAAAAATGGGAATAAATATAGAGACCCACAGTTAGAGAGTGAATGGAATATCTATACCAATTCCTTTCCCATCCTGACACAGGTAGGGGATCCTGAAGAAAAGGAGAGAGAAAGACTGTGAGAGTTAGAGGGGTCATAGAAAACCAAGGAATCAAGGCCTTCTAAACAAAACAGGACTGGTAAACAAATTAACTTACAGAGAATATATATATATTTGTATATTCATATATGTTGTTACCTGGGCCTGATGGGATTTCAACCCTGAAAGTGGATCACATCCCTAATCCAGAACCTATCTACAATTGTTAAACACTCACACATGGAAAATTTCTGACAGTCTCACTGGGAATAAAAACTATTCTTAAGGCCAGGTGACATGTACACCGGTAAATGATGAACAAAAAATACACTCAAGCAACAATGTCCTGAAGGTGCTTTTATCACATTACATTTTGCCTGAGTATTTTAATTTTTTTTTCTTACCCTAGAAGAATTTTGCTTCTATATTATGGTTGCTGATCTTTTTACTTTCGGAGATTTCTGTGTTTCAAAGTTTGTATCTCTGTGTCTATATGTGTTTCTTTTGTTTTTAGTTTGACTCTTCTTTGTTTGTTTTTTGTTGTTGTTCTTTTGATTGTTTTTTTTTCTTTTGGGGGTTATTTTTATTTTATCTTGCTTTACTGCTTTTTTGTTTTTTTTAGATGCCTGTGTTTTCTAATGAGAGAGCAACAAAGAATCTGAATTTTGGTAGGAGGATCAAGGAGGAATTGAGAGAGGGGAAATAGAATGTATAGAATGAAAATCTCTATTTTCAATATAACATGCCAAGTAACAAAAAATAATCTAGAAAAAAATGAAAATGGGGTAATGAAATAGAGGAATACATAAATGATGAAATTTTTGAAACTGCTTGCAGATTCTGTAAAGCATTCAAGCATAATTGATTAAATTGCCACAAACAAAATTATTCTTTGTTCTGATAAAAAAATACAAAACCATAATTACATATGTAATGTTTGAATTTTGATGGTTAGATCCCACAGTTTCCTACTATAAATGAAAAAAAATTAGAAACATCAACAGAACAGTTTCTCTGCAATAGAATACATGGGTTATTTATCTTCACTCACCAGGGACTTTAAGTTTGAAGAAAATGTCACAAATCTTTTTCTATGGTTTCTTTGTTTTGAGCCTCAATTCCTGTGTTCATACTGATGGCACAGCCACATGAGAACAAGAAGTTCTCATCTTCATCCACTGCTTGGAACTGCTCTAATTTAGATGTCAGAGTATAAAAGGAAAGCTAGACTAGGCAAAAAGATTGTTATTAGACCTTTTATTGAATTTCAATGCTATTTCCCTTTTCTTCATTCTGTGCAAATCAAATATTCACAAACATGATCAGTGAAGTAGGAAAAGGCTATTCCCCACTGTGGTTGTCCTCACAACAGAGGAGAAATGGCAACTTGGCAGGACTTGGAAGGACAGTTTCTGCCACCGTTGTCTAAACTGGCATGAAGATGATGCTGGGGGGAGGAGCAAATAAGAGCCAGATAACCCCCTACCCATAACATCATCTCTTAGTGAACCAAACTCCTTAAATTTACATCTGGCAAAACAGACCTTTGTTGCTTACTGCAGGAACTGTGGAAAATACACTTCGCATCTTGCTTCCTTCCTTTTGCTTTGTCTCTAAGTATGGGTGTAAGATGTACTTACTTGTACATTTCGTGTCTAATTTATTGCATTTGACACTCTTCTTTTGTTGGGAAAATATGTGGAAATCTGCTGTAAGTAAATCAGTGTCTGCTGCTGTAGATAAGAGTACATACTGGTGATAAATTCAGTAAGCTGACACAGGATTTACATGTTTGATCATTTAAACCTCTTCTTCATTAACTGATTTTCTGCATTATCAGAGGGTTTCAGCAATTCTTTTGTGTTTTAAATAAAATTTCTGTTCCAAAAGTTTCAATTGATTGTGGTATCTTTGTGCAAACAGAGAATTTCTTTCAAGTGTTGCCCCAATAGCACACATGTGTATTTTCTTCATAAAGCTGTAGTTGAATTAAAAAAAATAAAGTTTGCTGAGTAAAATGTATAATTTATTCTTCTCAGGAAAAGTATGGAATTTTATAATTCAAGAAAATGAATTAATATATGTCCACATATCCTGGAATAAAATTTAAAAATTTAAAAAATTAAAAAAAAATCAAATAAAGATTTAATTTTTTTAAACTTGTAATTATCTTAATTTCCTGGGAATATCCATAATGGTCAAAGTTAATGTCAGGAGGAAACTTGAATTTTGTTCTCATTCTGCATTTTAAACTTTCAAAATCTAGGCTCACCTGANAATCTCAAAGACTTTTTCAGATCAGGTCGAACTATAAATCTTGAGAAGAATTATCTGAATTATTGATGTGGGAAGATCCAACCCATTGTGAGCAGTACCACAGTTTGTCTTTAGAACCAAATTGTATAAGAGTAGAAAAGAGGAGGTGAGCAGAAAGTAAGCATGCACTCATTTCTTCTTTCACTTGACTATGGTATGTCACTGCTTCAAGATCCTGTCTTTGCTTTCCCCCAGTGATGTTTTGCAACATAGGATACAAAACAAAGAAACACTTTCTTTCTTTAGGTTGCTTTTGTCATGGGAAACACAGCAATGAATGAAATAAGTACAATGTATTTTTCAGGAGTACTATGTTAAGAATGTATATTTCTATCTAATTAGATGAATTATATGATGTGTGGGTTTGGATGCTTTGTTTTTATTTTACATTGTTTTGAAAGTCAGGGTTTATTTAAAATGCACTTTTAGGTTTATAGTAACATCAATTTCAAAGCACAGAAATCTCCCATTTACAAATATAGATAGATTCTCCCAGTGTTAAAAAGTCCCCCAGGTTAACTGATGGATGAAATTTGACAGATTCCATTCCCTCTCTATCTATATTACATAGGTTACCAATGTACAAGGCTGGTCCAGGTGTTNCATGTTTTCACCACTTGTTTCTTTTCCTGTTGTTATGATGAAATACTCTGTCAAAAACAATTTCAAGAATAAAAAGTTTATTTTAGCTCACAATTTAAGGCACAGTCCACAACAGTGAGGAAGTCAAGAAAACAGGATTGAGGCAGCTGGTCATTTCATAGCCCCAAGAAGAAAAGAGCAAGAAATGTGTCCCAAGATTCACCTTACTTTTCCTTATTTTTATAGAGTTCAGAAACCCCTGTGAGAGATATTCCCATCCACAGTCAAAATGGGCCTACACACATCAACGATTGCAATCTATTTAATAGCTCACAGGCTTCAACTCACAGCTGATTCTGCATTCTGCCAAGGGTGACAATAACATTAGTCACTAAACCGCCTGAAAATTTCTTTGCCTACCATTTATATTCCTGCTAGCCCTTATCAACCATTCTTATTGTTGATAAAATAAAAGAAACCATGCTTGCAGGCTAAAACAAGGCAGCTGCAAATATGAAGACACAACAGTTGCAATAACATTTACAAGACCTGTGTAAGCTCAACCCAAACAAAATCCTAGCATAGAAGAGGGAAGTTGGATAGAAAAATCTCACCACTAGATCAACATCTATTGGTATTTGAAATCTCCTGGGAATGAGAAAGTCATTTTTTTAATGATATGACCCCTTGTACCTCAACCACATTATAGGTCAGTCCCCACTCCCAGGAGTAGTTGCCCAACACAAACTTTACCCAATGGGAAAATCCAAAAGTGGGTGAGTATGGAGTAGAAGATGAAGAGAGTAGGAATGAGAATAATTAGAAGGGATGAGTATATAAAAATATATCAAATTAAATTATCCATAGTTTAATAAAATTTTGTTTTAAAAAATAAATTGTAAAGGGAGGGAACGTTGGATGTATAGTCTATTAGAACTGAATTATTTACATTTTTCTATTGTAGAAAATGTTTACAAAGTCTCTCTATATATATTACAATCATATATATGTATACATACAAATATATATATATATAAACAATAAGTAGAGTAGTTTTTAAATCAGGAAGTATAATTAATATTTCTATAAATGTCATTGCAGTAGTAATCTTATGTTTGGTATTTTAAATTTGTCATCACTCAGGTTCATAATTTATACTTTAAGACTAACATTCCACAATGCCAAAATATCAATATGTTACAGATTCTAGTATGCCATCTAGTGCATAGTAGGGTTTAGTAAGTAAGAGTTCATTCTAAATCTAAACACCCTATATTTTCAGACATAACTAGTGCATTTTTCCTATTTTTTAAAATGTAATAGAATAGCTATATTTCTCCATTCCCTTTCCTCCCTCCAAACCCTTTTTCTTCCTCTTGTTCACTTTCAAATTCATGTCCTCTTTTTTTCATGAATTGTCATTACATGCAATTATATGTATGTATATTCATATATATTCCTAAATATAAGCTGATTGATGTGTGTAATTTTACTTATATGCATGTTTTAAAGGCTTATCATTTAGCATGTAAAGGTAAATATAAAGCATATAATGATGTTTCAGTGAACAATGAAAAAATGCTTCAATGAGGAACATTCTTGTATACATTTGATATGGATTGCCAAATTTCGCAACCAAATAGTCTAAATTTAAAGTTCTATCATAAGTTTAGATTTTGAAAGGTCTGTGATTTAATGAGAAACTGAAACAGAATAGTCACAGAAACAGAGCAAGGAAGTGAGTGAGAGAGGAGAAAGGGGGAACTGAGAAGAGGAGAGAATTCTGGAGAATTATCTCAGTTATAGTGGCTGAAAATCCCTACCCTGAGTCATCTACTAGCAGGAGAATTAGGTTAGATGATATCAAGGCTTAATCTTGTCAGAAGGCCTCAGGCCAGGAGATTAGATGTCACTCTCAGTTGAATGGTTAAAAACTAAGGACTAAGGAGAGTTTAGGGAAGGGACTGATCTGATTCTAGAACTTTGGCTACAGAAACATGGGTATTCCAACAACTCAAAACAAAAGAAGAATGACTGAGTTGCACAAATGGGAATAAGACATTGTTCTTCCATTACTCTTTGCCTCTGGATTATTTAATGACACCCTTATGAATTGAGGATATGTTTTATTTACTCAGTTCAGTGACTCACAGCAGTCTCCTGCATAGCAGAAATATAATCTTAAGCAGAGCTGAGACAGACCAACCAATCAAATCTAAACCCAAATCACCAGCATTTCATTCTGTTGTCTCATTACCTACTGAATAAAATCTTGAGAATCAATTATTTTTACCAGCTTTCACAGTATCTCATAATCCAAATATGTTGACACTCAAATTACACATCTTAGTAGTGAACTTGTTTCAGTGTTATATATTCTTCCCTAAAGTAAGAATGTAAGTCTACCATGTAAATAGATTTGGTAAATATAAGAGTTATATGAAAAACCAGGGAAGAACATTCAATGCTGAAAACAAACACTACAAAAAACTCTAAGGTAGATGTATCCCTGGTAAATTATCAGTGGTAGTGTGAGGAAAGAAGCCTAGTAAAAGGATGACTANTAAAAGGTTTTCGAGGGAGGAAAGGGAATAGAGAAATATAGCTATTCTATTACATTTAAAAAATAGAAAAAATGGACTAGTTATGTCTGAAAATATAGGGTATTGAGATTTAGAATGGACTCTTGGCAGGTAAAGACTGAAACATCACATGGGGCTTGGTCACTGAATTTGTGGAAAACCATGAAGTATTTTGTACTTCCAAGGAAATCTAGCATTTCTCAAAATTATGCCCCATTTTGACAATTGATCTAAGAAAGCAATACTAATCATGGTGATATTTTTCTCAATCAAGGATTTCTTCAGAAAATACTTCTAATCATAAGGATATATGAATATCTTTTCAAATTAATATTTTTCACTATAAAAGGTTCAATTTTCTTTTTTAAAAAAATGCTTGGTAAAATTGTCAGCTCCAAATAACACAATTTTCATAGACTGTACACTCTTGACTATTGAAAGGTTCTATTATCAGATTGTCTCATTTTCATATTTATGTATATTTGTATTAATACATTATTTGGATAATATAAGAATTATTTGTAATAAATGATGGAAATTATTTAAATAATATAAGAATATAATGCCTAAAAAATAGGATTATATTTTAAATTTTTATTAAAATATAATTAAGCTCTAATAATCTGTGCACCAATTAAAATGTATTTTAACTTGAAATTGCTAATTTTCCTGTCAACTATGGTATTTTAATCCTATGAGTATTTTACTGTAGTATAATTGCTGCCTATGATAAACAGTAATGTATTCATTATTCATTTATATATTACAGATAATATATTATATTCTTATATCATATGTTATGGATATGTATTGTGCTATATATTGTTTATTATCAACAAACTTCAAAAACATAATGCTTGTAAGAATTGATTTACAAATAGTAACTTACATTCTCTTCAAAAAATATTCCATTACTGTCTATGGATACATTTATTTAAGTTTGAAGCCTTCCCTCCCTATTAATATCTCTCATGTGTTCTTTTTTATTTTCTTATTGCTATTTTATTTGAAAATATACAGCTAGTATAATTACAATCAATTCTTACTTTTGTATGTCATTATTTGAATGTAAATCCATATACAGGAAGTATTTTTGTCTTGTTTATTGATATATCCTAAATATGGAATATATTGTTTAACACCAAATTTGAGATCAGTTAACATATTTTAAAGAACTAAGAAATACATAATTTTCCTGCTGAGAGTGGTTAGCATGGTTTCTGGGTATTCAACAGACATTTGTAAATAGAATGATTCTTCTGATGATGTTTGTCTTAGNATTTATTCTTAGTGCCACATTTGTCTTCTCAGACATAAACACAAG
The DNA here is from genome assembly GCA_001675575.1 of Neotoma lepida. Taxonomy (NCBI): domain Eukaryota; kingdom Metazoa; phylum Chordata; class Mammalia; order Rodentia; family Cricetidae; genus Neotoma; species Neotoma lepida. Next base: position 27,726 of record LZPO01098204.1, read on the forward strand.
AGTTTTCTATGGTAAGCATTAAGCAAGATAGTCAGAATACAGGTACTCAAGATAATGAGAACATGTACATACTGAATATTTTTGGCATTGATTGAAAATATAAATTAATTGAGACTTTTAACTATACTATGTGACAATAAATGAGATGGGAAAGATTATGGGAATAACAATGTAGAAAATGTGATCAAGTATTCATTTTTGATATTCACAGGAACAGATTAAGTACTTACTTGTGTATGATTATATACCAACAAAATGTTCTTTTTATAAATGACTTCTCTAGTCATCAGCATATGTGTTATTCAGAGCAACAAACTGCTGTGAAATAATCCTTTTGTAACTGTTAAGACTTGTCAGTTGAATTGGTTTAATTAAAAAGCTGACTGGCCAGTAGCCAAGCAGAAAGTTTTAGGTGGGACAATGAAATAAGGATACTGGGATGGAGAAGGGCAGAGTCAGGGGAGTCAACGGCCAGATGCAGAGGACCAGGACTTGAACAAAATGAGATAACAAGCCAAGAGCCTTGTGGCAAAACATAGATTAATATAAATGGGATAATTTAAGTTGTAAGAAGTAGTTAGTAATAAGCCTAAGCTACTAAGCCTCTGTGTGGTAATTTGGGAGTAGGCTGGTCGAACAGAAAAACTCCATGTGGCCCGTATTTCCACATAAGACCTGACAAAGCTTAAAAAAGAATTCTAAACACACAAAAATGTAGCTGGATGTTTCCCCATCCTGCCTTGTCCCACCAGGCCCCACATTCCTCTGGCTTGGCAGTCCCACAGCCACTTAAAAAATAATCACTCAGAAGCTTATATTAATTATAACTGCTTGGCCATTAGCTCAAGCTTGTTATTGACTAGCTCCTTCTGTGTTTAGCCACGTGGCTTGGTATCATTTCTCAGTTCTGCGTTGTCATCTTGCTACCTCTGCATCTGGCTGGCGACTCCTGACTTAGCCCTTCCTCTACCCAGAATTCTCCTAAGCTGCTTGCTTCACCTATACTTCCTGCCTGGCTACTAACCAATCAGTGTTTTATTAAACCAGTGTTCAAGAGCATTATCCCATAGTATTTCCCTTTTCTATCTACTCAAAAAGGAAGATTTTAACTTTAACAGTAAAATTACATATAATAGAACAGTTATCAAGCAAGAATAATAGTTACAGTATCTATTCTATTTGAATTTGATAAAATTAAAATATTTTATCATCTAGCCTATATTTTTGTATCTAATTATCTTTTATTATAATCAAAGAGAAATATAACTGTCTAGTATTCAACTATATCAAAGACCTCAGAAGGATATATTACGTAAGTAAACAGAAAGAGCATTGTAAGCAACATTCAGAAATCTAAAATAACAGAGACAGCTGGCTGCCTGGACAGTCATCTAAATTCCTCTGCAACATTGGGGCATCAATCTTTAGCCTATAGGGCTAGAGTCTTTCAGTTGCTTCTCCTTGTGTCTGGCAGTCTCCTCTTCAAAGCAGGAACCTGAAGAACCACCTTGTCTTGCAAAGTTCAGTAGTCACCTTCCTATGGGTCCTGCGTGTACAGTTTATATAACATATCATCAGCAGTCCAGGCAAGAGAAGTTTCTTGCCCAAATGGCTATTTTTGCCAAGAAGAAGATAAACTCCACACAGAGTGTCTTCGATGCCCATTTTTCTCTTTGGAGAAAATTGGTGCTGCCAGGAACAGATGTGTTTCACTGTCCAGAAAGTCTATGTTTTTTAAAAACATTTTAAATGCCATAATCTGTAGGTNCTTGAATTGTTTGAAGATTACCTACCAAATTGAATTATATCTATATATATGTAGAAAACAACTAACATGACTATAAGTTTGACTATCATGGATGACTAATTATTAATCTGTACTTCTTAATTATACATTACAATTTTAAATGAATTGCATAAATAAAATACCTTAAACAAGAATAGAAATATACATACAGTATAACAAAATTAACTTTAGATTTGTAATAAACTAAAATCTACAGCAATGTAAAACATTTTAAACAGGTTGTTATTCTTTATCTGATAATATCTATAATATCATCTCCTTTACTTCTTTAGAAATAGATTGAATTTATAATCAACCCTCTTTAAATAAAAATAAGCATTTATAAACAATATTTTGGGAATTTGGGCTTACCTTCTCATACTACTTCCTGCTGGTTGAGGACATTGGCAATCTTATGGGTATCCTGAGAAAATTAAGAATTATAGTCAAGTCCTGACTACAATAATCCATGAGGGAGCATTGTCTGAACCAGTTTCCTTGAAGCCATTCTGCATATTGGATCATTTGGGCCATGGTGTCATCGGAGACCTTTCAGGGGTTCTGGGCTGATCAGACCTGATTAGCCTGGAAGGAATCCACAGATTCTCATCTTCTGTGGAAACAAAAGCAGGACCTTTATTCCAAAGCAGGGTATCCTTAGACATAAATTTTGAAGTCAAAATATATTTAAAATATGCATTTTGGTTTAACTGAGTTGACTTTACAATCAAATATCTCTCTGCAATTAAAAATCCCAAAGACAATATAATCCAGACTCTGTGTGATTTCCATCTTTATGTGGCTTACTTTTTTATATTGCTGTTACTGTTTCTTTAAAGACTTTATTTTTTAAAACCATCTATTTCTTTATTTAACTGTCTATAATTTTTCTCTCTCTTCCAAGCCTATGTAAATCTTTACACACATTATAAACTGTTAGAGGTTTATTCCATCTGAATCCATCTTTTTGTGAATCTATTTCTTTAAACTTCAGTGCAGCTAGTACTAAAGTGGCAGATTTGGCTGCTGACTCCACTCATTACAATTCTTTAACATAGTGGAACTATATTTACCACCAGCTCTAGTGGAACCATGCTAACTGCCAACTCTGGGAAGCAGTGGGTCTATGCTTCTTTCAATGAGCATGTAGCTCAGTAACTTTTTGTACTAGTTAAAGCTAAAACCATCAGGCAGTGCTCTGCAAGGCTTGGAGACACCACTGTGTACTACAGCTGGAATCTGCCATGCTGTAGGTCAAGCCCAGATGCCATGGCTGGCCTGAGAGACACAATGGAAAGCTTTTTTTTGTTTCATTTTAGAATCATTTTTTTAAAGCTTTCTCGGGTTTTGGGAGGAAATTCTTGCTACCACTCTGAGCACCACTCTGAGCATTTGTAGTCGGAAGGAGTCAAACACAGCTTGTTGGTAACCACCTTTTCTCTGGTACACTCTGTTTGCTAGTGGCAACAGAGGCATGGCTCCTTTAAGGGACATCTTTCTGGTTCACTGCTAGTTGCAAAAACAGCTTAGCTTTTTTAAGAGGCCCTGCTACTGAACACTTAAATGGGATTTATGAGCAGCCAGCAACTCAAAACTCTATGACAGCATGGAACCAAAAATTCTCCAGATTTGGGGTGGTAAACCCGGCTCTCTCTAGCCAGTACCTCTGCCATGAAGCTAGGCTCTAAAGGAACTGAGCTGGGAAGAACCAGATGACAAAACAGAGATAGAAATCCTAACCAAAACTTACTAGTTTAAAGGCCTATGCAGTAA
>LZPO01098205.1:0-15204 GCA_001675575.1 Neotoma lepida
TGGCTTGCTCCTAATTCCTCTGATCTCTGTCAGATTTTCACCCTTATTTCTTGTTCCGCGTGTTTATTAATAAGACTGGTTAGAAGTTCTTCTTACATTCTGCCAATTCTGATACTTGTGATTCTTGGTTCTGATATTATTGATTAATTATTCTTTTCAGTACAGTAATATTGTCTCACACTGGTTATTTGTTTCATGAATTATAATTTTTCTTTCAAGATTCCAAAACTTATGTTTATATACCTTTTTGACTCCTAAGTTTTATCAAATGTAATGTATCTATTTTTAAGCCTCTTAACTAAATTTTCAATACTGTTTATTGAAGTTTTGTCTTATATAACATCAAGTCCTGTTTTTATTTATTTTCTATGTAATCTATCTCTAGTTTCTCTTGTATTTAACGTAGTATAACATTATATTACAATTTGTTTTTGTTAACCACTAGTTGAAAACCAGAGTGCTATTCTGTTACTCACTATTTCTGTGAGTTTCATCACTTTTCCTATGTGCAAATTTACTAAAATATTTTTGTTAAAGTATTAAAGAAATTATAATATGTTACTCTAAACATATTATTGGTCATTGACAGACTTTTAAAAACAGATTCATTAATACAGTTCTGTTCAGGAGCCTTTTCAACNTGTGTTAAAACTTAATGTCCCATAAGGAACTCAGTGAAGAAACCTGGGACAGCCTGCTTCCCACTGCAGGTCCTGTGCATTTCCAGGTATCTGACCTAATTCATCTTGCTGTCCTCCTGTACATGAACTACTATAGGGAAAACTTCCCTCTTACCGTCTTTCTTTTACTCTGAGTGTGAGATCATATCAAAGTAGAATTTAAATGTCTTCTTATGGATAACACAACTCAAGAATAAGCATCTTCCTGAATGTTTGCTTACATAAGTCACATTCTCCACTTAGCTTTGATCCAGAGATACTAGTTCCACACTCGCACAGTGTGGCATGTATTTTGTAGCTATATAATATTTCGTTTTTATTATTTTGGTCAAATAATTGTACTATTATTCTTTTAGATGTTTTTATTATTTTATTTTACAGAGATGAGTGTTTTGCCCATATGCATATCTGTGCAGCATGCCCATGACTGGTGTCCACTGAGGCTCAAGAAGATATCACACCCCCTGGAACTAGACAGATAGTGCAGACTGTTGTGTGGGTTCTGGAAATTGAACCCAGGTTCTCTAAAAGAGCAGCCAGTGCTCTTAACCACTGAGTTACCCTTCAAGCCCCTAATATTTATAATATTCTTAGAAATAAAATTACTCTTTGTGATGATTCTATCTTTGGATATATTATGCATGGTTTAATGACATTTTAAATGTTAGTATAAATAAACTTAAAAGGATTATAACTTGATAATTTTAAAGATTGAACAATAAAAGGAATTATGACATAAGTAGTTTAATAAGTACATAAATAAAGGTATTACAATTTTTTTGGATTGAGTATCTGAAATTAGCCAAGAAGTGGTAAGCACCAATTATCTTGAAAATAGCATAATTGCTTTAAATCATTTGAGAATTTTCAGAATAGAAATAATCACAGAAGACTGGAGATGAAAAAAGAATTTGATGGTATATTTCTTAGTTATTATGGACACAGTAGTTCTGTGGATCAGATATATACCGTCTATCATGACGAACTAAGAAACCACACACACACACACACACACACACACACACACACACACACACACACACACACACACACACACACACACACACACATACAGAGAGAGACAGAGAGAGAAAGAGAGAGAGAGAACTGCTAAACTCCATTACTCCATTAATCCAAAAGAGAAACATGGTCCTCTGCTAGTCAACTCCAAAACCAGCATTAGAATTACTGTGATATGTGATAAAGAGGACTTATATAACTTTTAGCAAATTTCTCCAAAAAATGGGAGAATCTTAAGTATACAGTTATAACCTTTGATCTCTGAAATGTTGCTTCAAAAACAAACGGAAAACAAATAAATAAATAAGACAGTGAGAGTTACAATTTGCTGACATAATGATGTGTGGAGCAATTACTTTTTAACTAGTAGTTTCAAATAAGCACTCTTCAAAAATGAATATATACCTGAAATATTAGTGATGAAAGAAAGCTACCTGCCAACATTATAAGATGATTTGCTCAACTCAGTCCAGATAGTTTTAAAGGACAGGAAGTTAAAGAAACTTATATCAAGAAAAGAAAAAAAACATGAATGCAAATTTTATGTATTAGTAGAAGGTCTATATATTGCTTACTGAGCTCAAATCTGCTATTATTACTAAGTAATAAAAGAGATTTTGTAGCCACCCTTCAAACCACTAACCACCTAATTTTCAGTAGGGGATATTTCACAGAATATATAAGAGGCTGTTATATCATTCAGACATTTCTTCAAGTTTGCTTTATAAAAGAGAAAAAACACATGGTTTATGAATACTAATCATTTCAGAGCAAGTGAATCAATTTTGAAAGACATGATTTTGGTATAGCAATAGAATATGCTTTCATCATATGACCTGTCTGACAAGATCTATGACACTCGTAGTTAACCAACATTTTACCTCATATTCAATTTAGTTTAGAAGCCTAATGATTGCTGCCCTTTGTCCTTTACAACATAGTTTGTATTTCATGGTAATAAAGAGTAGATATTTTAATTAAACAAAATGTTCTCAAGGGGAATAATAAATGTAACATAGTGTTTTTAAAACAATATTTAGATAGCAATGGGAATACATAATCAATTATTGAAGAAATGTTCAAGGTCAAAGATATTTTAAGATTTATAACATAATGTCTAAGAAGAAAGAGTGACAGAACACACAATGATAAATTTACCTTTTATTTTAACTTTCCTTAGTGTTCCAGCAGTTTGTTTTGTTTCGTTTTGTTTTTCCATAGTATTTCTTAGGTAGAAATGACACAATCTAAGTTTTGCACAATGTGTTGCTAAAAAAAAATAAGAATCTATTTTCAACCAAATAATTTGTACCATATCTTCAGTGGTTTTCAAGCCATTTGCAATTTACTTTAAGAGGCATTTAAAATACTCTTTTTATAGGATCCTGTCAAGAATGCAGAATCACTTTTATTTATTCTAATTTCTCCAATATTTGTTTTTAAAATTTATGAAACTCTTGGAATTTACTTAAGCAGATTTACTACTACTTCATATTTACTAAGTCTCTGAATCTAATTTGAATTTGATGGGTTCTCTTCTATCTCAAAAAAATATTTTTGAGCTGTGTAAATATTTCTTGAATAAAATAAACACAGTGCTGTCTAGTGTTCAGTGAAATGAGAATATTAGGTAAGTTCTATTGCCCAGTGATGTGAAATGGGTGCAGGGAGACTTACATTACACTTGATAGGGAACACACACACACACACACACACACACATCACACACACATACACACACACACACACGCACACACACATACACACACACGCACACACACACACACATACACACACACACACACACACACACTCGACAAACAGGAATATTTTAGTGCNCTTCCACACTATTAAAGCCTTCATGCCCACGATTTCCATATTTTGTTCCTCAAATGAATAGTTTTGAATCTTTCGTTAGTCCTTCCATCTCCCACAAACAGCTTCATAGTCCAACTTAGTTTTTTATTTGCACGGATAAGGATAATTCTTGCAATACAGTATAAGCGAGGAGGAACACTGGGCTCTATCATATGCCTGATTTAGAAACCACAAAATTCCTAAGTCTCAAAAAATTTCTCATGTTACCTGGATTTTTCTCTCCAATGGGCATCCTTAAAACATTTAGCAGTTCATTCATTCAGCATTATTTTGTAGGAAGAGTAGTAATTTTATGCACATTTGTATAACTGTGTCTTCTGGGAAAAGTAAACGTGTAGTGCAAAGGAAGACTTAAAAAATTCATCAAAGTTCAGAGTGTCAGTCATTCATAAACACTCAGAAGAGTAGTAGGGCAATAATAATAGTAAAAACAAATGACAAAATAAGATTCCAAACCTATCATTCTATCCTTACCAGTGTATTCCTGTAAGATTCATGTTCCCACTTGGAACTACTAACAATATCATTCGCATGGGTTTATTCTCAAGATTATAACAGAATTTATGCATTCAAGTATCTTATTTAATATCAATAGCAATTATAAAATGGTAAATGGTAATTATTCATTTCTATTATAAAACTATCTGACTAAATTTTGCTTATTGTAAATATCATAATTACAAATATTCCATGTGTTCCTATACCTGACAAACTGAGTATCATTTTCCTGTAAAAATTTTAGTGAATTATAAATAAAGACACCACCTTCCTTAAAAGAATACAACATATTAGAATACAATTGATATAAGATCATCAAAACTTAGTACTCATATTTGATAGATTTTGCAATTTTCATATCATTCTCAACTGTCAATTCAGTTGACACTGGCTGTTATTTCTAGTGTGAAAAAGTTTCATCTGGCAATGTCTTCAATTATTTTGAGATAAAGATGGCTGACATTAATTCTAATATCCCCTTCTTCTTTTGAAACATATGACTCTGCATACCTATTCGTTATGTATGGCTTCCTGAAAATTAATTATACACTCGATTTTGCTTTCTTCCCCCTTNCTGCTTTTCTTTAAGCCCAAGCTTCCCTTCATCTTGTGTCAATCCACCTATTCCATAAAGTTTGCATTGCTTTTCTGACTATAGAATTCCTCCCCAAAATGAAATCATATATTAAATTCTAGACATTGAGTTATTTGATTTCTGAGGAATTTTATGTAAGTCACTTGGAGCGTTGTGCCTCTATTATGCAGCTGTAAGTGTTTTCAGCAAGTTGTACTGAGAAGAAAGTATATATTGTTCTATTTCTCATTACCTTTCCAAGGAATGTCAGGCCAGGTGAATGTGTGACATCACTGTGTGATGTCCGTCTTTTCAAAATTAACTTTATGCATTGCGTATAGTTCAAATGATTGAAAACAGACAGGAAAAGGGTTGAGTGCCTTGATGTTTAGAAACTCAGTTGTTTAAAGATAGAGAAAATAAATGAAGGGCAATGACATCAAACACAGAAATGGTGTCTTGTCAGTATTAATTAATAAGCAGGCGTCATTTTTGGGATTAAGCATTTGCATAACAATGTTGTCCCCTTACCTTTTGAATATCTACACATATACATTTTTTGACTAATAATAATCATGTAATAAGGATTCTATTATTTGTTCTAAGACCATGACTTTTCCTACCAATTATTGCAAATAAAGGTAAATACAGAATAGTCATCATGAAAACAAGCTCACAATCTTAAGAGGTTATGTGCTTGCTAGAGACTGTGTGCTTTATTTGCATAAATCATTCAATATGCATGTGTCATGTGTTATGTGTCATGTAATCCTGTGTAATAATATGTGATTTGAGTTATATCATTACCAGTTTGCTACAATTATTTATTTCTTTGACCAACACTATACAAATTTGAGGTAATTTATTATGTCCTGGGATAAATATAATGGGAAGCTCAGAGGGTTATCATCTTCTCTTGGCCTTGTGTCATGCATATATGGCCTCACCCCCAAAAAAATCTGCAGATAAATTACCCACGATTGATAAACCATGACTATACAAATATCATAGTTTAAATTAAAATGTGTTCTTGAAGTTACACACATGTAAATTTCAGCACATGCTTTTATTTTTTAGACAAGGGCTCATGCAGCCTAGGCTTGCATCAAAGTCCATATGCAGCCGGAATGACTTTGAATTCTGAATTTTCTGCCACCANCTTCCAAGTGCCAGGTCAGGTGTGTGGCATCATGCCTGGCATAGTTCTGTTTCTTTCTTTACATTTTTTATACTTGAAGATGTTGTTTTGATATTTAATGCTTACATCACACAGAATATCAACACTAGGAGTCACAAACACATTGTTGTGTCATTTTATGAACTACGCCCCCATAATCAACAAACTGTTCCTTTAAAAAATTGANATTCTAATATAATTACATCATATCCCCATCTCTTTCCTCCAACTAAACTCTCCCACATGTCCCTGCTTGCTCTTCTATCCATGGCCTCTCTTTTTATTAATTGTTTGTGTGAATGGATGGAGAAAGCCCATGAGGCCTCAATCCTACACAAGAATCATAAATTTGCTTTTTAAAATAAGAAATATTTATAATTAACAAAATCAAATTATTCCCCCCCTCTCTTAACCAATTATCAGTACCATATTTTTTTCTGGACTACACTTCTTGAAAGAACTAAGATTATATATCTATTCTCACATGTCTATTCTTAAAGAATTCTAGAGTACTGTAAACTATGCAAGAAAGTCACATGATTTATTTTCAGTGTTATTCTCCACTTTGAATTCCTATAATCATAAGAGTGAGGTGCTGTATGGAAGGAAGCCTTGATTAATAATTTCATTTCCACCCACCCTTCAATGCCTGAGGCAGGTGGGAGAGCTGACCCTTAGGTTGTAAGAGCCAGAAAGCTTTTCCTGTGCCCCACCAGCTGCAATACTTTGGAGAGGGAGCAGGCCCTACATCTCCCCTGGACAGCATAATAGAGCCAATTCTGTCGGTGGAGGTGAGGATGAGCCAGCCCGAAATTGTGAGCATGGGAGAACTGTGCCCATTACTCATCTGTCATGTGGAGGCCATGGGCAGGGGAAAGGTGTTTTCCCCCAACCCCACTCATCACCTCCTGAGATATATGGGAGAGCTGTCCTTGAAGTCATNCAGTGGGAGAGCTGTCCCTGCCCCTCATCAGCTGTAGCACTCCAGAGAGGCCCCTGTACCATTCCTGGACAACACAATAGAGGTGTAGGTGCTGGAGAACTGACCCTGAGGATTTGAGAGCAGGAGAACTGGCCCTCCCCCTTGCTCATCTCGTTGCTGCAAGGGATGAAATAGCCAGGGCGTTGCAAGAGGAGAGCTTACCTGGTGGTGAGGACAAGAGAGAGCTGACTGGCTGACCAACCCTGCAACTACCTAGGCCCAGCACCAGGATTATGAGGTGGCCCACCCCAATATCTACCCCATTTGTGATCTGCTGGAACTTGTGAAGGGACTGGTACTACAGACCCAAAACTACAGGATTTCCACAACACAGGGCAACAGCAGGATAACCAAGAGGAGTCCCAATGCGGGTCCAGTGACGAAAGTGTAACAGAAACTAGAGGCCTAGAACCAGACCAATGACTCTCTGCAATGAACACTTCCAAGTAATGATAGATGGATGGAAAGGTTTACTTTGTGACTCACTGTGACACACTACAGCTTGAATGATGAGATTGATTTTTCCTTCTCTTTTATTTTTTCTTCTTTTTTTTTCCTCCTAAATTTTATTTTATTTTATTTTGGGGCAAGTAGGTTGCAAGGTCAGAGGGCGGATATGAAGGAATAGGGAAATGAATGGGATGGAAATGCATGATTTGAAAAACACAAAGAGCTGGGCGGTGGTGGCACATGCCTTCAATCCCAGCACTCGGGAGGCAGAGGCAGGCGGATCTCTGTGAGTTCGAGGCTAGCCTGGGCTACCGAGTGAGTTCCAGGAAAGGCACCAAAGCTACACAGAGAAACCCTGTCTCGAAATATAAATAAATAAATAAATAAATAAATAAATAAATAAATAATAAAAATAAGTAAATAAATAAATAAAAAAGAAAAACACAAAGAATATCTAAAACGAAAGTTAAAATTAAAAAAAAAAAGAATTTCGTTAGCAGGGAAGAACAGTAGGGAAGGCTGCTTATATTATAGATCTGTTTTAGTCACAGAATAAACCTTCTCTGAGACTTCTCTCATTTTTGAAAGACTAGTTCATGAGAGAATTTAGAAAGAAATGTCTGAATTATTGAAGTGTCTAGCGCTTGATGGTATTTAGCAATGCTGATATTGTCTGACAGTTACAGCATTAAACAGGAAGGTCATGATGTGCTTTGGGTCTCATATATTAGAGAATTTTGATTTATAATTAGGCCTGACTCCAAGTTTTTGTATTTTAAACATTCAGACTTATTGCGAAGTGTGATTCATAGACTGACACTTAATGGCATGGCCTCTTTTCATGCTTTATACTACGTATTAAATAATTTATTAATTTTCACTATTAAATGATAAGTACATGTATCTCAGCAGGCCTTAGACTGTATTACAGAAAAAAATGGCTGCATTGAACTCCTACATCTATTTATACCTTCAAATATAAAAATCATTTCTTGTTAACTCTTATTCATGGTGTTTATAGTCCCAGAACATAAGCAAAGTCATAAGATTTTTAAATAATCAGCTAATGACTATTTCTATATCGAAAGTCTAATTCAAAATCACAGATGTAATCAAAATATTTTTTGCTTAGGCACATTGCACATGGGTCAGGTTGTAAATGTAGATTGAACATATTAGTTATGTAAGCAGGAAAAGTTGTTGATATTAGCTCTTAAATATAAAATGAAACAAGTACTAGTAACNTATTTCTTTTAGGAAAAGAAGTAACTTGAGATCTAAGTATGCAATATACAACACATGTTTCATATGGATTTGAATGGGATTCTAGGATTCTTCAAATGCTGTCTCTAGGTTTTAACTTTGCTATTATGAGCAAGAAGATTTCACCTGTCAATATTTGATTAGTCAATCTAACAGCTTAAGACAGATTTACTCAGTTTGATAGATAATCTGGAACTGCAAGGTTATTGATTGAAGCTACATTCAAGGCCAAAAAATGTCGGAAAAAAAGTTGAAGATGGTTCTGATGACTGTTGTTGCCTTGGTGCCAAAAGCAGTCTGTCCCCATCTTATCGCTACAAGCAGATTTTTCTAAATTGATTGGAAAATAAATTTCAAATGTGTTTCAATTTGATGAAGTTTTAGAAGCCTTGTTAAAAGCAAAGAAAAATAACTCCTTGAATTTTCTCCTTTTTTGTATCTTTATTGAAATGTTAAAAAGCCAGTTCATTTGAAAGAGCACCAGGAAAAACATCACAGTGTGTCTTAAAACTTCTATTACTAGATAAAACTAATTGAAGTATAATAATAAATTAAAACCTTCAAATGAACAAGCTATAGAAAAATACAAATTAAATATGAAGTTTTATTAAATATTTTTTAGACAATCCATCAATTTACCCAAATCTTTCATGGGTTACTTGAATAAAATAACTGAATTTTATCACACACACACACACACACACACACATCTTATACACATCTAGATGTGTATAAGAGACAGCACACACACACACACACACAAAGAAAGGAACTAGAAGGCTTTGAGCACCTCAAGAATTTTTAAAATTCTAATCTACATATCTTAATAGTCAAAGCCAATGACAAGTATTTAAAATATTCTTTTCCTCCTACAGATATCAGAAAAAGGAAATGAACTTAACAAAGAATAATTTTGGGTCATTTTTCATAAATCTAAAGGTATAAATTGACTATATAGAGTGTGATAAAATTCACAAATGCATGTTTCAGCCAAATTACAGATCAGTGATGAGATGAAGATGTTGATAGTTCCAAATCTTCTTTCAGAGTCTAAGGATTGTGTCTGTCCAGCCTCAGCACTAGTCAATCTGTCTTCTTCAGTCTTCATTTGCATTTCTGGAATTTAATAAAAATGGTGGCATACAACAAGTATTTGTCTTCACTGCCGTATTTTATTTTTGTTATACATTTTATGATTTTTAAGATATATCAGCCTTTTTGATAATCTGAGGGATCCTTCATTTCTATATAGGTAACATCCATTGTGTAGATATCCACCAAATTTAATATTGACATATTGGACATATTATATGCATAATAATGTATTAGTCTTGGAGTAATTATGTATAAAACTGAGAACATTCATGTACATGAGTTGAAGTAAAATATTACAGTAAACATTACACATGAATCTGCACTATTAATTCATATTTCAATGAATGGAATAGATTAATTATTATTTACCCTTGATGTAAATATACCTTGAGGTATAGATTATTATTCTATACCTCTCTACTGACAATAGATGAAATAAAGTGCCCTCATTTTAATTTCTTATGCCAGAGTAGGGATATGAATAAAAACTCATTTGTGCTAATTTGAGTCTTAATTGGAACTGAACTACAGCAAAAGCCAAATGCTTTACTTGAGGAAATTTTAGGTTTTGGTAAAGGTGAAGGCAAGCTTAATGAAATCAAGAAGGAGATTGCCTGAAGTCTGTACAGGTATGGGTGATATCAAAGCTATAATGTTTATAGGTTTGAACACATCCTCAATCTTAGAATTATCCCTCATATTTCAAGGGATAAAATTGTTCATCAAATTGTATATACAAATCAAGCAAAGGACTTGTGATCTATGAAACAGCTTACTATAAAGCACTCCAGGTGAAAATCTGGAGAGACTGGTGCAAGTTCTGTAGTTAAGAGCACTGACTGCTCTTCCAGAGGACTAGATTTGACTCCCAGCACCTGCATAGTAGCTCAAAACCACCTGTAACTCCTGTCCCAGCTGATTTGATGCCATTTTCTGGCATCCACAGTACCACAGGCACAGATATACATGCAGACACACACTCATATTTATAAAGAAAAAGTATACCCCAGGCAAGTCAATATTAGTTACTGGTAATGTTTTATTGAGCAAAAATAGCAATAGTTTATGCATTCATAGTAAAGTCAGATATAGAAAGCTAAATGTATATTTGTAGATAAAAGCATGAATGTGGTGATGTAGATGGAGTCTTAGAGACAGATAGAGATAGGTACACTCAAAAGCTTGGGCAGCATCTGCAGATAGAAAAGCAAACAGGCAGTAGAGAATTATAGTTTGAAATTTGAAGAAAGAAGCAAAGACTATATAAATAGTAAAAAAGGTCACTGAAATCTAGGACACAATTTGAACTTAAAGAACATATTGGAGTATTTAGGATTCTGAGGGGAAAAAAGGGAAAGGGGGTTTGAATTGACTATAGACATATTTAAAGTCCTACTATCCAAGCTCTAAAACCTAACGATATTGTAATAAACTAATAACTTGTAGCTTAAGGATTTCCTTTGCAGCACTCATTTAAGTACAAGAAAGCATTTTTCAAAGCACTGTAAGATTTAGTATATGTTAGGGATAGCATTTTTCGTATGTGTATCTAAACTTATTCCAAATGAACAATATTCCTCCAGTTTTGTATATGTGCCTACATTAATGGTAATAGCACTGTACTTATGTAGTACAAAACACATGGCAAGGTTAAAGTGATCTGGGCCCTAGATTTACCCTTGAAACTACTCCTTATAAGTTACTGGAAATATCTCAAACACCCTATGCTTTTCCAAGAAAATGAGAGCTTTGCTAGATTATCTCTATGTCCACTTTAAAAACTCCATCAAATGATGAGCTGACCTTTACCAGTTTCTTGTGGCTCCAGGGTTTGTAACTGTATGATATTTCTGTACACTAGCATGGGACAAAATGAATTATTTGTTTATGTCTTTTTCCTACAATCAGAGGATCTGATATCTGAGTCAGTCATGAAAGAATGTTTGCTCATAAATTATTCCCAGAGATTTTCCACCCTTACAGTTGGAGCACTGCAGCTGTATAACACACAGTGTATTATTAAAGTGCCAAAGCTTAGGGTGACTGCCTAGGGCTTTCAAGAGAGTGTCTTTTACAGACAAAGACTCTTTGCATGTAATAAAATTCAACATTCCATACACCTCTTAAATATATGTCAATATACAGAATACATAGCCACTATGAAGATAATACCATAAATCAATAATCATTCTCCACATCAAAGAGTAAGATAATCATTCTACTTTCATGTGTTTTTTTTAAGAGCTAGAGAAAGAAGTATCTGGGATATAGGAACATTTGAGAAACATTTCATTTAGTTTGGTTTGCTAAAGATGCTCAGATAGAGCACACCTGTATACACACACAAATACATAAACCATTGTTTCATGTAACAGAAATATATTACTCCAGAATAATTAATTATTATAGTATTATCAGGCTATAAAATACACTGTAAATATTTGAGTCATAATTTTGAAAATTAAATGTAAATAACATAATCCTGAATGTTCAAATTCTAAAAATATCAAAATTACTGTCTCAAATTCTAAAATATTCAACTCCTGAAAATAAATTACAAAAATAATTTTAAAATTATCTGAAAGGAATCAACTTACACTTCAAAAAGATTCATTTAAAAAATATAAAACCTTGACAGAACAATTCATAGAAAGTTATCATAAAAAAATTCGGTGGTGGAATGATTCAGCCAGTGAAGCACTGGTTCACAAGAATGAAGACCCAAGTTTGATCGGCAGTACACACATGCACACATGCAAACCCAGCTGTGATAGTACACATCTGAAATATAGAGATATTGAAATGGGAGATAGAAAAAGATGGCTACCTAGAATCTCTCTGACTATCTATGACAAAGGTCCAACTAATGTGACACTCTCTGAAAAGAAGTATGGTAGGGACATGAAGAATGACATTGGACATTATCCTTTGACTTACAAACACACACACACCTAAACTTACACACACACACACACACACACACACACACACACACACACACACACTCAGGAAGAGAGAGAGGAGGGAGGGAGGGAGAGAGACACAGAGAGACACAGAGAGACACAGAAAGAGACAGAGATTCTGTTCAGTGTTGCCTGAATGTCATGATTTCTGGGCCCCACTTGGTATTGGATAACCAATTAAGGGGCTCCTCCCTCACAGAATACCAGTTTTCCTGCTCTTAGTATCCCTTATTTTCCTGTAGTTCTTTGTCTAGATGAGGGGACCCATGATACTTTCTTGCTCCATATTAAAATATTGATTGCTGTCATTNTTCCATTTTCTTTAGGTAGCCGTATTACTGAGACGTTATGCATGAAGCTTCCCTAACATTCCCAGAAGACAGAATTTCACAGAAGATTTCCTAGCTCCCTAGCTCTTGTAATCTTTCCACTCCATCTTCTACAAACTTCCCTGAGCTTTAGGTGAATGAGGTGTGTTGTATAAACATCCACCGTGGCTGTGCACACCATGATCAATTACTCTTCGCATTTTCACTAGTCGTGATTTTCCGTCACGGACTCCGTTCTACTTAAAAATGAGCACTTCAGTTACTTGTTCTCTATTCACTGACCAGTTGTGTGTCTCATTACGAATTGCCACCTACTGCAAAAAGAAGCTTCTCTGATGAGGACTGAGAGATGATGCACACATCTACGGGTAGAGATAAGAACTCAGAGGACAGTACATTACTATGTCATTTACCAGAATAAATGNAGCTTCTACCCTAGGGCCTATGACCTAAACAGCCAGAAGTTCTCAGCCCCAGTTAAGAGTACCAGGTGTGAATGAGTTATGTCTTGTGAAGCAAGCTTTACAGCCTAAGAATGTGGCTGATGACACCAAATATATTCATGTCACTATTGCAGCAGTAGATACAGCTTGCAGGGTTCACAGCTGAGTAAGACTGTTAATGACTTTCCTTTCCCACTAGTGTGCACAGACAATTATAGCATATGGAATATACCAATCAGGATGAAACATTCAGAGTGACTTTGCCCTATTGATTTCATCATGTCCTATCATGCAAGCATGTATTGTCTTTTCCAATAGAGTCTTACCATCTATTTATGGAAAGTAACCAAGAGAAATTGCAATACCTAGCAATGTCTTTTTCTAGGGGGGGGTGGATGTCTAGGGTACCTTGATGACCGACAATTTGGAAATAAGTAACTCATTCCTAGCACTGGGATTTTTATTTAATGTTCCATTATACTTGGCAAGGCATTGTTATCTATATAATATATATATATATATATTATATATATATAATTATTTCATTTAAGGCCAAGGTATGGGCTATATTATCTGTGTCTGAGATACAAAACAAATGAATTAAGCACAACCAAATCAAAATGTGCACAGAATTGAGGACAAATCTGAATAAGCCACATGAGAATATTTCTTCAAAATATGTTGACAAAGTAAATGAATAATGATTTAAAAAATAAAACAGAACCAAAAGTCAGTGCTAAAATGAGTAATATTATGACAAAAATTTTATTTCCTTGGAATTGTTTTTAAGAAGAAATATGCACTTTAAAATCTGTTGAATATGAAACAATTTACTATGAAAATTAAGTTTAGGATATTGAGATAATTAAAGTACTATTGTTACAATCAGTTACTTGTTTTGAAATGCAAAGTTTTCTAGTAACTCCATTCAAAGGACCTATTTTTCTGTCCTAGGGATTGAAAAAATATTAGGTTTTTTTGGGATCTCCATGGGAACTCCTCGACCAACAACTCAACCTAATGTAGCCCACTTCCACCACTGAAAGCTTTGCCTGGCTACAATAGATGGCCAGTTCAGACTCTGTATTGTGATATTTCGTATATGCTCTAACAAATAAAGATTGTCTGAAGATCAGAGGGCAGAGCCAGCCACAGAGTTAGCCATAGAGGCTAGGCAGTGGTGGCGCATACCTTTAATCCTAGCACTCAGGAGGCAGAGACAGATGGATCTCTGAGTTCAAGGCTACCCTGGACTACAGGAGATTAATCCAGTCTAAAAGAGAAACAGAGCTGGGCAGTGATGGCTCACACCTTTAATCCCAGTACTTAGAAATCACATGACTTTAATCCCAATACTAGGAAGGTTGAGACATGAAGTGATATGACTGGGCAGACAAAGGAATATAAGGCGGGTAGATATAGGACTCAGGGGCATCCAGTGTGAGGATTTGTGGAGGCTACTGTAGTTGGATTTCAGAGGATTCACGGAGGTGTGAATATAATCAAAATATGTTATACAAAATTGTCAAGTAACTAATGAAAATGAGAAAAGACCAGCATATTTTACATAGAGTGCTGTACTTTGAGTCTATCAACATATCACCTTGAAATTATATGATTGCAAAAGAGCATTACATTTGTAAATGTACACAAAGAATAATATTAAGGAATTTATCAGTATATTTCAAGGCTTCAATTTANATGTGCTCCCAGAGATGCAGGAATAGTTGAACATATGAAAAACTGTCAATGTAATTCACCCTATAAACAAACTGAAAGGAAAAAAAGACATGATCATTTCTTTTTTTCTTTTCTCTTTTTTTCTTTTCTTTTCTTTCTTTCTTTTTTTTTT
>LZPO01098207.1:0-13761 GCA_001675575.1 Neotoma lepida
GACATATAAGTGAAATCACATAGTATTTGTTTAACTGTGTCTAGCTTCTTTCACTTGGCATTATATCCTATAGTTTTAACCACATTTTTTTCAATAACAAGATTTTCTTCTTTATTTTTTTAAACATTTGTTCTTTGAGAATTTCCTACAGTGTATATTGATCATTTTAATTCCTTCCCTGCAACTCTTCCCAGATTGACATCCCTCTTCCCTTACACCAAAATTTTTGTCCTCGTTTTATCCTCAATTGAGTCCCATCTATCCTGCCCATACACTTTGGATGTGTGCCTTACCATTGGCACCTGCTTAACCTACCAGGAGACATACACTTAAAACAACAAGAACAACAAAACTTGACTCCCTAACTCGAAGGAGCTATTAATTGCTCACAGCTCCTCAGCCAGTAGTAGGACATCATGTCCACCTCCCATTTTTTTTTAACATGGCTTCACAACTGTTGTGAGTATATATATGCAATTGCCCTGCTGTATCCTGAAAATACTGATTCCTTGTACTCATTGACCACCTCTGGCTCTTACAATCATTCTGGCCCCTTTACTTCATTGATCCCCTAACCTTGGGATGAGGGGTATGATATGGACATTCTATTTAGGGTGGACCATTATATATTATCTTATTTTCTGGACCTTGACCAGTTGTTGACCTCTGTGTTAATCACCATATACTGTAAATAGAAGCTTCTCTAATGAGGGTTGAGAGATACATTATTCAATGGGAATAATGATGTCAATAGAAGTTTGTTCAATACTATGCCCATTTAGTTAAATGGTGTTAGTAGTCTCTTCTATATGGCCTATGACCTTCCTAGTCATAAGTTCTTGGCCTTGGTAATGATGGAAGATAGGGGTTTNACCTTGTGGAACAGAACTTAATCCAATCAAAAAGTGGTTGGTTATTACTGTGGCATTCATGTTGCTATTGTAGCAGTCATGTTTTGCCAGGCCACTCATTATTGTAGCTCTCAGAGTTCATTTCTGATATTAGTAAGACTGATACTGTTTTTTCTACTCTGGTAGTCTGTGTAGCAGCTTCTAGCACTATGAAAACTAGACATTAAAGATAAAACTTAAAGTAAAAAACACAAATCTAGAAATGAATGAGAATGAAGGCAAAATACACCAAAATCTATGGGACACAATGAAGACATTCTTTACTGGAATGTTTATAGCAGCTATGTACTGCCTGGTTTTGCCTGTCAACTTGATACAAGCTAGAGTCATCAGAGAGGAAGGAGCCTCAGTTGAGGAAATGCCTCCATGAGATCTAGATGTAAGGCATTTTCTCATTTAGTGATCAANGGGGAAAGGCCCAGCCCATGGTGGGTGGTGCCATCCCTAGGCTGTTGGTTCTAGGTTCTAGAAGAAGGTAGGCTGAGCAAGCCATGGGAAGTAAGTCAGTATGCAGCTCCCTTCCATGGTCTGTATCAGCTCCTGCTTTCAGGATACTGCCTTGTTTGAGTTCCTGTCCTGACTTTTTTCAGTGATGAACAGCAATGCTGANTATAAGCCCAGTAAACCCTTTCCTCCCCAGTTTGCTTCTTGGTCACAGTGTTTCATGGCAACAATAGAAACCCTAACTAAAACAAACTAATAGCATTATCATACATCAAAATTTTTCAGATATTTCAAATTAATGAGTTAATGATATACCTGAAGGCCTTGGTAAAACATAAAACTAAAATGGGAAGAGATAATCAAAGTCAGGTCTGAGGAGACTGAAGATATCATTCCAAAATTAAGAGCACTGCCTGCTCATCCAGCACCTGGGCTCAATTCCAAGCACCAGGTGGCTTACAACCATCTGTGACTCTAGTATGAAGGGATCCAACACCCTCTTCTGGCCTCCACTGGCACAAGGCATTCAAGTGTACACAGATAGACATACAGGCAAAACACCCATACAAAAAAAAATCAAGACTGCAATTAACATAATGGAAACAAACAATATAAAAACCAAAAAATAAATATTTGTTTATTTGAAAAGATTGGCACACTTTTAGGAAAATTAACCAGAAGAGAAATGACCCAAACCAATAAAATTGGAGATCAAAAAGGAGATATTTAGACAGTCTATTATGAAATTAATAGACTAATAAGGACATATTTGAAAAAGTATAATCCATCAAAGAATAAAATCTAAAAGAAATAGAAGAATTTCTAGAGCTCTATGGCCTACCAAAACTTATTCTAAGTAAAATAAGTATTTTAAATAGACCCATGATATTCAATGATATATAAGTGGTAATTAAACATTTCCTAACTAAAATAAATCCCAAAGCCAGATTTATTCAGTATAGAATTTTACCTGACCTTAAATAAAGAGCTAACATGAAAACTCCTCAAATTATTTTGTAAAACAGAAAACAAAGGGATATTTCTAATTTTTTTAAACAATTCATTATTACCCTGATACTCATATTGGAAAAAGACTCAACAGAATGGAAATTATAGGAACATGAATGCAAAATTCTAAGTCAAATAAGTACAATCCAAATTCAAGAACACACGCACACACACACACACACACACACACACACACACACGTCCACTATGATCAAAGTGGACCCGAGACACAGGGATGGTTCAACTCAACATAAGTAAGTCAATAAATATAATATACCACATAAATAGATTAAAAGACAGAAACCACATGATCATCTCATTAGATACAGAAAAGACCTTTGACAGGATTGAATATTCAAACTCCCAGAGAGTCTAGGGATTCATGGGACGTATCTCAACCAAATAAACCAGCATGATCCTAACTATGTTCTAAATATATGTCCTTATACAAACAGGTACTTTGCAACATATGAAGACTGCAACAGAAAACAACCCATCAAAATGCAGAGTTGTACGACTAAGTCCCAGCGGATAAATCTACAAAGCAATTTCCCTCACTCAAGCCTCAGGGAACATTTCAGAAGAGAGGTAGAGAGACTGCAAGAGCCAGAGGAGCAGAGAGTTTGCTGTGAGACTGTCTTCTAGTATTTTCAGGAGCTACAGCCACCTCTCATTAACATGAATATCTAAACATGAGAATGTAAACCTAACATGGAGAAAACAATAGACATGCCAAAATGAACAGTGAAAGCCCATGAGGCCTCAACCCTACACGAAGCACTACAGGAAACCCAGGAATGCTAAGAATGAGAGGAATAGTTTTATGCAGGGAAGAGCACAGTAAGTGGTTCTCCAATACCAAATGGTCAGCGCTGAAAACATACATACAAGTAACATTATACAGAGTGAACAGGTTATATTTATGAAAATATATCAATTAACAATAAAAGAGTCCATGAACTTGAAAAAGAACAAGGAAGTGTATATGAGAGGGCTTAAAGAAGGGGAAAGAGCAGGAAGAAATTATGTAATTATACTATAATCTTAAAAATAAGAGAAAAACTACAAATTTAAAAAATTATAAAGATATGAAGACACTAAATTCTCCAATTAAAATTCTGAGTTGTGAGACTAGGTTTTAAAGTAAGTATGGGACCAGCTTTGCTTCCATCAACACTGAAAGCATAAAACACATGCACAATGAGAATTTATTCCACTGTCAAAATGAAGAAATCATAGCATTTCCAAAAATGAAGATACACTTGGAATCTGCTTTGCTAAGTAAAATATCTCTCATTCAAAGGGTCAACAACCACTGTGTATTTTTCTCTCATATGTTGATCCAAGATTTTAATCTTCATAGATGTTTCTGTATGGGACCCTATTGATCATGAACCTGGAAAAGAGATCATGAGGAGAAGAGCAGGTATTGAGAGAGGACAGGGAAGGGAGACTACAGAGGGGAGCAAGGGACATGTAGTTGAAACTAATGGGGTTTACTAAGGGGAGGAAGGGAACCCATTAGAGGAGCCAGGGGCTGGGAGGGGTAAGCAAGGAGCACCAACAAAACAAAGTATGAAAATGGCATAAGGGATCCCACTTCTCCATATGCTAATTTAAAAACTAATAAATGTTCCCTATAATATACCCCTTAAATATAAAGCAATATAGCTTGATGTTGAAAACATATGATAACATATATGAACTCAGGGAGAGCTGGGAATAATGTCAAAACTACTTGCTACTTGTAAAGACCAGAGGCATTATGAAAAGAAAAACATTAATTATATGAAGAGATCAACATTAGTAATCAGTGAAATGTAATAATTTGTTGGCATCTAATAGCCTGAAAATATACAAAGTTAAAAGGAAAATTAAATTTGAAATCAAAGTGCAGTTGAAACCCAGGCCATTAGGAGTAACTGGGTGGAAAATCAAAGCAGAGTTGTGTNGGGGAAAGGCCCAGCCCATGGTGGGTGGTGCCATCCCTAGGCTGTTGGTTCTAGGTTCTAGAAGAAGGTAGGCTGAGCAAGCCATGGGAAGTAAGTCAGTATGCAGCTCCCTTCCATGGTCTGTATCAGCTCCTGCTTTCAGGATACTGCCTTGTTTGAGTTCCTGTCCTGACTTTTTTCAGTGATGAACAGCAATGCTGANTATAAGCCCAGTAAACCCTTTCCTCCCCAGTTTGCTTCTTGGTCACAGTGTTTCATGGCAACAATAGAAACCCTAACTAAAACAAACTAATAGCATTATCATACATCAAAATTTTTCAGATATTTCAAATTAATGAGTTAATGATATACCTGAAGGCCTTGGTAAAACATAAAACTAAAATGGGAAGAGATAATCAAAGTCAGGTCTGAGGAGACTGAAGATATCATTCCAAAATTAAGAGCACTGCCTGCTCATCCAGCACCTGGGCTCAATTCCAAGCACCAGGTGGCTTACAACCATCTGTGACTCTAGTATGAAGGGATCCAACACCCTCTTCTGGCCTCCACTGGCACAAGGCATTCAAGTGTACACAGATAGACATACAGGCAAAACACCCATACAAAAAAAAATCAAGACTGCAATTAACATAATGGAAACAAACAATATAAAAACCAAAAAATAAATATTTGTTTATTTGAAAAGATTGGCACACTTTTAGGAAAATTAACCAGAAGAGAAATGACCCAAACCAATAAAATTGGAGATCAAAAAGGAGATATTTAGACAGTCTATTATGAAATTAATAGACTAATAAGGACATATTTGAAAAAGTATAATCCATCAAAGAATAAAATCTAAAAGAAATAGAAGAATTTCTAGAGCTCTATGGCCTACCAAAACTTATTCTAAGTAAAATAAGTATTTTAAATAGACCCATGATATTCAATGATATATAAGTGGTAATTAAACATTTCCTAACTAAAATAAATCCCAAAGCCAGATTTATTCAGTATAGAATTTTACCTGACCTTAAATAAAGAGCTAACATGAAAACTCCTCAAATTATTTTGTAAAACAGAAAACAAAGGGATATTTCTAATTTTTTTAAACAATTCATTATTACCCTGATACTCATATTGGAAAAAGACTCAACAGAATGGAAATTATAGGAACATGAATGCAAAATTCTAAGTCAAATAAGTACAATCCAAATTCAAGAACACACGCACACACACACACACACACACACACACACACACACGTCCACTATGATCAAAGTGGACCCGAGACACAGGGATGGTTCAACTCAACATAAGTAAGTCAATAAATATAATATACCACATAAATAGATTAAAAGACAGAAACCACATGATCATCTCATTAGATACAGAAAAGACCTTTGACAGGATTGAATATTCAAACTCCCAGAGAGTCTAGGGATTCATGGGACGTATCTCAACCAAATAAACCAGCATGATCCTAACTATGTTCTAAATATATGTCCTTATACAAACAGGTACTTTGCAACATATGAAGACTGCAACAGAAAACAACCCATCAAAATGCAGAGTTGTACGACTAAGTCCCAGCGGATAAATCTACAAAGCAATTTCCCTCACTCAAGCCTCAGGGAACATTTCAGAAGAGAGGTAGAGAGACTGCAAGAGCCAGAGGAGCAGAGAGTTTGCTGTGAGACTGTCTTCTAGTATTTTCAGGAGCTACAGCCACCTCTCATTAACATGAATATCTAAACATGAGAATGTAAACCTAACATGGAGAAAACAATAGACATGCCAAAATGAACAGTGAAAGCCCATGAGGCCTCAACCCTACACGAAGCACTACAGGAAACCCAGGAATGCTAAGAATGAGAGGAATAGTTTTATGCAGGGAAGAGCACAGTAAGTGGTTCTCCAATACCAAATGGTCAGCGCTGAAAACATACATACAAGTAACATTATACAGAGTGAACAGGTTATATTTATGAAAATATATCAATTAACAATAAAAGAGTCCATGAACTTGAAAAAGAACAAGGAAGTGTATATGAGAGGGCTTAAAGAAGGGGAAAGAGCAGGAAGAAATTATGTAATTATACTATAATCTTAAAAATAAGAGAAAAACTACAAATTTAAAAAATTATAAAGATATGAAGACACTAAATTCTCCAATTAAAATTCTGAGTTGTGAGACTAGGTTTTAAAGTAAGTATGGGACCAGCTTTGCTTCCATCAACACTGAAAGCATAAAACACATGCACAATGAGAATTTATTCCACTGTCAAAATGAAGAAATCATAGCATTTCCAAAAATGAAGATACACTTGGAATCTGCTTTGCTAAGTAAAATATCTCTCATTCAAAGGGTCAACAACCACTGTGTATTTTTCTCTCATATGTTGATCCAAGATTTTAATCTTCATAGATGTTTCTGTATGGGACCCTATTGATCATGAACCTGGAAAAGAGATCATGAGGAGAAGAGCAGGTATTGAGAGAGGACAGGGAAGGGAGACTACAGAGGGGAGCAAGGGACATGTAGTTGAAACTAATGGGGTTTACTAAGGGGAGGAAGGGAACCCATTAGAGGAGCCAGGGGCTGGGAGGGGTAAGCAAGGAGCACCAACAAAACAAAGTATGAAAATGGCATAAGGGATCCCACTTCTCCATATGCTAATTTAAAAACTAATAAATGTTCCCTATAATATACCCCTTAAATATAAAGCAATATAGCTTGATGTTGAAAACATATGATAACATATATGAACTCAGGGAGAGCTGGGAATAATGTCAAAACTACTTGCTACTTGTAAAGACCAGAGGCATTATGAAAAGAAAAACATTAATTATATGAAGAGATCAACATTAGTAATCAGTGAAATGTAATAATTTGTTGGCATCTAATAGCCTGAAAATATACAAAGTTAAAAGGAAAATTAAATTTGAAATCAAAGTGCAGTTGAAACCCAGGCCATTAGGAGTAACTGGGTGGAAAATCAAAGCAGAGTTGTGTNTGGAATCCAGAAGCCCAGACCAGCTGATACCCAATGCCTTGGAGGCCGCACAGACCACCATGCCTGGTGACTACGGACTGCTTCCTCTGGCAAGAGGGGCATGAATAACTAGAGATGCCAGGGAAACTCAGTGCAGGTGCAGCAGCTGATCTCGAGGGCCTGTTTTTGCCTCTCATCTCTTCCTGGCAGGAGAACCCTGTGATGCTGGGTGCCCGCCCAACTTCCCTTAACACCTGGGGCCACAACACTGGTGAGGGAGAAAAGGAAATTGATTTTTCCTTTCCTTCTTAATGATGAAACCTCTGATCTGTATTCCATATGCATCTTTGTGAAGTTTTCCTCAAGATTAGTTTCCTTTGGCCCACATAATGAATTATGCCTTAACATTTCCCTGATAACTGTCTTTTTTCCAGTCCTGCTTTAAGGAGACTATGTTCAGACAGGTAGCCCTGGCTATCTATGGATGGCAGATTAATTCTTTGTGTCACTCTTTCTGAAGCCTTTCTACATCCTGTGATAGTCATTATAGAGTCAATATCACACATTTTTTTTTCTGGAAAACAGAGCACTTTGGTTTAAATGTGATATTAAATTATACCATTTTCCTATCTTAAAACAAAAAATATTTTTAAATAAGTAAGATTTTATTTGTCTCCAACATACTATTTTCATAAATATTCTGACCTCTAAAATTCATATGTCCGTTTTATANAAATTAAAATTAGAACAATCAGCAGGTTGCATTTGTATTTGTGAATGCATATACATAGATACATATGTATGTAATAATAACATAATACTAATAATCAAAGAAAAAGATGCTATCAATTAGAGAGTGAGGAAGCTTTGGAGGAATTGGAGAGAGGATATCTCGGAAGNGTTGGAGGGAGGAAAGGTAAGAAGGAAATTCTCTGCATATATGTTACAACTGTTTAGCTTGGTCTTCTTTTGGGACTCCTAACAGCGAGAACAGGGGCTGTCTTGCCTGCTCTTGGGACCTTTTCCTCCTGTTGGATTGCCTCATCCATCCTTAATAGTAGAGGAGGTGCCTAGTGTTGCTGCAACTTGATATCCATGGCTGGTTGATATACAATAAATTTCATACTTATTATTTTTTAAGANACAGTACAGTCTCAAGCTCTCATTATAAGCCATTCAATAACCCAAATATTATTTATTTTCTAATGTATTAAATCTATAATGTAGGTGAAAATCCCTTGTTAGGTTTCAGCTGTCTGCTAATGGCTATTTTACAACACAAATCTACTTCCCCTATGATTTGATATCTACGTTTGATACAATAAATACCTATGTTTATTTCTCTTTGATTATGGACTGTTGTTCAGTGTCCTTTCTCTTTATTTAGTTCAGAACTACAGCTTGGAAATGGTACCACCCAGTAGTTGGATCTTCTCACCTCAACCTAATGAAGATAATCCACAACACCATGCTCAGAAGCTCACATTCCAGATATCTTAAAATTTACAGTTGGACTTAACCATTACAAGCAGGGTATGCATGATGAGCAGATACAAGAACAAGGGAGAGAGAAGAGCACAACAGAGAAGCCATACTGAGTGAATGTTGAGGACATACTGTATATAAGGAATTTTTAAGTGAAGGGAAGGGTTACCAGATCTTTCATAATATTTTTGTTTATCCTAAAATTTGTAGAAGATTCCAAAATGAATAAANGATGTGCAAAACAACTAAGAGGGGTAGAAGGAAACAATGGCTGATGAAATGTAAATTAGTCAGAAAATGTCTCACAGCATGAAGCTTCTGGCTTCTCAGCTTCTCAGCTGCAGTTGCCCAAGACCCTGCTGTTCTGAATTCCCCACAATGATGGTCAGTAACCTAGGAAAGTGAGCTGGAATACNCTCTTCCTTCCTTCAGTTGCTTTTGTCAGAATATTTTCTCACAAAAACTAGAAAAGAAAGTAAGATGCCACCCACACATTAAAGCCAGGTAAATGATTCACAGAGGTGTGGGCTCCAGTTTCTCCTTCTTTGGCCAAACATCAGCCCCAGGCTGATAGAACAATAGCCTCACTGATAACTAATTTCTCTTTTTCATAATGGGAAGATTAATCTTTGTGCCTAATTCATAGACTCATGACGCATCTTGCATTATAAATTTGGGTCCNGTCTCTTAATAGTGGGTGCTAAAGGTCAAGGCGGGTTCACTTCAACTCTACAGTGGAATACTACTTTCATTGATTCATTGACTTTATTTATGTGATTAATACACAAAATGCTCTAAAACCAACACAAGCATAGGATGCCAATAAAAATAAAATTAACTTGGTAATTATTTCAGCAGAAAGTTATTGTCATCTAAATGAAAAATGAATTTTTAGGAATGCCTTAATACATCTCAAATGTGTCATACAANAGAAATTAAAATGTTTAATGAATGAAATGAGACAAATAGCCATAANGGTTGATGTTAACAAAGAAAAAAATACAGAACCGACAGGAGAAACCACTTGTCAAATGGAAATATAGGAAAGGNTGAATATATGTGAGACATGAGGCCTAGAACATGCACTCCCAAGATTGTTCATCTGCAACCCACACTTCTGATAATGCCTCTGAAATTAATTTTTTTTAAATTGGTAACTAAAACTTATTGTGAAATCTTATATCATTACATTGGAGTACATCTTAGATATACCCAATTATTTTTGTTAGTATTTTAAGAAAAGGNGAAATTTTCCAATTCTATGCTGTCAGTTAAATAAATAGTTTGTAATTAATGCAAGTGCCGTAGTTTGTATACTGCTGCTATGATAAACATCATGACCAAAAGCAGTTTGGGGAAGAAAGGGTTTATGTCATCTTACTCATTGCAGTCCCTCATTAGAGAAGCCGAGGCAGAAAATGTGGATCCAGAATTGAAACAGAGACCAGGGAGGAGTGATGCATACTTGCTTGCTCCCTATNGTTTGCTTTTCTTGATTTGACACCACTCAAGACAACCTGTCCAGGACTGACATTACCCACAGTGGGCTAGGCACTCCCACAACAATTAGTAATCAAGATGTTGCCCCTCAGTCATGACCACAGGCCAATCTGATGAAGACAATTCCTCAACAGAGGCTACCTCTTCCCACATGGCTGTAGATTGTGTTAAGTTGACAAAATCTAACTAACAGAGGAAGCATCTTTTTTCTTCCATTTTATATTGTATAGCCTATGTAGAAACTCATGNGTGACTTTTATGTTAATGGGAGTAATCCTTCTTAATTAATTAATTAATCCTTAATTAATCCTTCCCTTGTTAATGGGAAGTGGGGGGGGTCTCCGTTGCTATTTTTCCAATTTTTAAAATAGCTAATATTAAAGATATCTTAAGCAAATTTAAAGTATTTGTATCTATATTATTTTTCACAATTTTACTAATATGAAATGTTGAGGGATTTGAAACTTAGCGAGTTTAATATGTCCACCAATTTCATCAAAATAGCATATGTGAGTCGCAGGTTTCNACCAGCAGGTTATGAAGTTAATGCATGTTATGGCTATCTGATATTTCCCAAAGACAAGTAGAAGTTTCCAATATTCTTCTTCCTCTTACCCTTCCTCACCCCTTAACCCTCTTCTTCCCTCCTCTGTGTGACTTGCCTGGATTGTCTATACCTACCCTCCTGTTGCTGACTGTGCATGCCTGAGTCTGCAGCTCATTTAGCACATATGTACAGTAGTCTTTAAATGCTTGCAGTTTTGTTATGGATTTTTAAAGTTAAATGTTCTATCTACCAATAGCAATGAGGATCAAGGACTACAGAAAATAACGATTAAAATGCTGATCGTGCTGGCACATAGTGAAATTTCTCATACNCAGAGCACTGTGCTGACAAGCCCGTTTTAACAGATGTTAGTGAGCTTCTGTTTACGGTTGTAGCACTTCATTTTCTGTTATTCACGTCTTCTCAAAATATGAATAAAACTCTCTTTGTCTAGTGACAGATCATTAGCATTTTAGTTGGCACTGAGAGCAATAACCATGAGAGAAAAATTGATCTTGCTGGTGAATTGCCCAGTCAATGATGGTTGTTTTCCATAGACTGGTCTTGGTAACAGTCAGTAGCTCTTTTATAACCTTTCAGAATAAAGGAATCCTGCAATGCCCCCAAAACAGCAGATGTTTAACTTTGTTGATTGTTTCTATTTTGATATTATAAATATTCAAATAAGAGATGGCAACTTATGTTTTAATGTGAAATGTCTCTCACAGGNTCGTGTGCTTGAACACTTGGTCCTCAGTTGGTAGTAGAATCTCTGCTCCATNTGTTCTATCTGGGAGAAATAGCCCACTGGGGGTTATACCCACTTCTGAGCTTGGCCTGCTATCACCGACTCCTGGTCCATACCATGTACGTCCAGCAGAGACTCCTGCAGCTTCAGACGGTGCCATTCATGCAGTCCTTTCCTGTCTGCTGTGATGAGAAAAAACCCCTCTGAAACTGTGAGTCACAAAAATGTGGCTTAAGCTGATTCCATTGCTTCTGCTAGGTATTTTGTGACACAGATTAGAAAAGTGACTAATAGAGTAATATACTTTGTGTAATTTCAGAGATCTTACTTACTGTACTGGCTAGTTTTATTTCAACTTAGCACAAGCTGGAGTCATCAGAGAGGAGGGACCTTGAATTGAAAAANAAAATGCCTCCATAGGATCATACTGTAAGCAAATCTGTAAGGCATTTTCTTTATGAATGATTGATAGGAGAGGGCTGGGCCCATTGTGGGTGCTGCCACCCCTGGGCTGGTGGTCCTGGGTTTTATAAGACAGCAGGTTGAGCAAGCCATGGAGATGAAGCCTGCAAGCAGCACACCTCCATGGCCTCTGTTTCAATTCCTGCCTCCAGGTTCCTGTCCTATTTGAGTCCCTGTTCTGACTTCCCTCAATGATGAACAGTGTAAGCCAAATTGGTTTTTGGTCATGGTGTTTCATCACAGCAATAGAAACCCTAACTAAGACACTAACCAAAACTGTTTTACCTTCTTACTTTCCCTAGATGCTCAAAAAAAGTATATATACATATATATATATATATATATTGCTTCCTCCTCTATTATTTATTTCAAGTATCTTAAAAGTATTTTGTTGCCTATAAAGAAAATAAGAAACATATTATTTGAATATACTAAACTTATTTAAGGATGAGGTACTGTTGATTTACTACTTCTCACACTTCTGCATGAATAGTTCATGTGTTTTGAGGACTCAGACCACAAGTAAACTATTTTAAAATTGGAGAATTTTTGCTTTATTCATAAAATTTATGAGAATTTTCCAATTATATCAACAATTTATACTATCCATTAGACATAATGTGTTCTCTTTCAATGCTTTTAAGAAGAATACTACGCTAGATTTCTATGTTAGTACAATCAGATATTATTCATGTGATGGTCATTAGTTTCTAGAAGTATCATTCAAGTGATTTGTGGAGTTAGTTGTACATTTATTTCACACATTTTGTGGTGGACTTACTTAGGTTGAAATTAATTTTAGACACACTGTGAATATTAAATTCTATTAAATTGTAATACTAACTATATATTCATGTACAAGTCTGCAATTCAAGATGATTTATGTTCAATTATAACAGGAAATTAGCCACAGTATTTTGGTTTTGAGAAGCTAAAAAGTATTTTAATCCTTACTTGAAGTAGTATGGAAATGCTTACAATAATATCAAAAAACCCTTTTGATTAGTTATAGTGCCATAAATTTGAAATTTTGAGTGAGTAATCTTTTTGTCCAATAAATCTAGTATTTAAATATCTTTAAATCATGCTCTTGAAATTCTTTTTTTTTAATTTTAAGTGTGTGTGTGTGTGTGTGTGTGTGTGCTCTTAGAATGCCACATGTGTATGGGTGCACCTGGAGCCACAAGTGGGTCTTGAATCCCCTAAAGCTGGATCTAGATGCTGATAGGACAGTTAGATGAACACCAGTCTTCTGGAAGAGCAGTAAACCCTCTTAATCCCAGCCATCTCTCCAGTCTTTCCCTGAAATTATTGCCAAAGAGCATGAATAAGCTATTTCTTATTGTCACCAAAGATGAAGTACATTTTGGACCTAAAAATGATTTTAACATGTTGATAATAAAAAGTGGCTCTAGTTTAACATGGTGGAAAAGAGGTAGATAACTTATCTGATTAAGATAGAGATTGTGCTCTGTTATTTTTTTTATTATTAATTCCTTTAGTTAGCATACAAANAGTTGGATTCTTTGTAGCATTTTCACATGTATGTATAGCATTATATGTTCCTTTTTACCTCTATACTTTCTTTTGTCATCTTACTGATTACTCTCTCCCAAATGATCCCCTCTTCTATTTCTATTTAAGTACCTCCCACTCCACTCTATGATCTCTTTTTCACTTCTCATAGTTCTCTTTCTACTTCTATATCTTACATACACACACACACACA